>JBAWJQ010006341.1:0-239709 GCA_037783105.1 Bactrocera zonata
CAGGGAACATAGTCGGCAAGGGGTGAAATTTCCTTTATTTTAGCTTGCAGGCCGTTATAATTGCCTGACATGTTAGCTGCGTTGTCATATGATTGCCCATGGCAGTTTGAAATGTCAACTCAGAAATCAGTTAAAGTTGAAGTAACAGCATCTGTCATTTGTTGTGATTTGTGGCCCGTGTTTGGAATAAACTTGAGAAACCGTTCTACAGGTGATCCGTTAGGCAGAACATATCTGATTACATTAGTGAGCTGGTCTACGTGAGATATATCCGGTGTCGAGTCAATGATCAGAGAAAAACATTTTGCAGTTAATATTTCTATTACAATTGTTTCCAAAACTTTGTTTCCGATAAGTCGAATGAACTCTTCGCATGTTGTTGAAGAAAGATAACTCGTAAATCCTGAGCCTGGATTTCCATAACGTGTAATGTGTTTAGCTAAGAACGAATCGAACTCGGCGATAAGCTCTAAGGACATTAAATAATTTCCATTGTGGATTGATCCAAATTTTTCGTCGTGTGCTCTGAAAGGCAAACAACGTGATGCAAGTGCTTCTACGCTTGCAACTACTCTTTTCAGAATGTTTTCCAGTAATTTATTTCTTCATCTAATTGCATTGTTATCATTTGTCGAACTGACTCTCCCCGCCATTAAAAAGCAAACAAGGACCACAAAAAACACATCTAGTACTTTTGGAACAAATTAGCTACTTTCGCGGAACTTTTTCACAATTTAGAAGCTGACGTTGCAATAAATGTCTCGACAACTGTCGCGCTTTATCTTTGTAAATGCGCTCACTCTTGGGAAAATTATTTTGGATGTTTTGATTGGCTCCGTTCTTACAAATGTGATCACGCGTGAGCTTGTCGATTGTCCATTTAGCTGGATCGTCGTTGATTACTCCTGCCACTCCTGGTACGAGTCCGATATATTCGGCTTGTTCTTTTGATATACTTGCCACATTGATCAAAGTATTTTCACTTGAAAACACTTTAGACACTGCAGATTCATCAGTTGACGGAACGCCACTACTACTTAGAACGTCGAGTGTTGGGTCAGTAATAGGATCTTGAATATCTGTAGACGGTTTTCCAGAGAAATCGTCTAATTTCCGCGTTTTTTTAACCGTATCCTTTTGTTTATCATCTCTTTCTTTAGCTCGCTTGCGATACTCTGCCCCACTCACGTATACACGTCGTGTCGCGAATGTCGTTACCAAATTAATAAAAAACTTCAATTGCTATACGCACATTGTTGGCAATCGCAGTCACGAGCGGGCAAACGAGTAAGGCGTGGGTGTGGGGGGCAGCGGCGGGGCGCGGGGTCACAGCGGCGCGAGGCACCGCACGCGCGTCCGCACGAGCTTGACTGACACACGGGTAATAACAAGAGGTTAGGTACCTAAGTACCTATTCTTTCTAGATACTTTATATGTACGATGTACAAAATTATTTATACTTTGATACGCAAAAATAGAGATTTAGGAAGATTATTTAAGCATACGGTTAAGATACTTTGCATTTGAGTTATTTTTTGTTAATCTTGTTGTTATCAGTGATTTTTTTGGCACGATTTGCCGCCCTTAATATCTGGCCGCGCTAGGCCTGGGTATACTGGGCCTTAGGGCAAATCCGCCACTGCTCGCAAAACCAATACGGTTGTTCAACGCTAGGAAATCACGCTGACAGCGCTGCATCGACGAAGAAGAAGCCTATTTTGAAAGTTTTTAAAGCTTAAAACTGTAACGATCGGTTTAATACATTTATTTAAATCGACTCAGTCCTATTACTTGCTGGACAAACCCTGTATATGTAGATAACTAATTTTGCGCAGATTTGTGGCAAAATTACGATTTCTTTGTGTACAAATGAGCATTTTTGCCCGACCTCAACACACATACCACATTACCACACCACATCGACTCTTTTTCGACATCACGCTTAAAGGAGCAACAACGGCGCGCTCGACCTCTTCTGCACATCTTTTTTTGCGACAGTGATCTTTTCCGATTTTTATTATTTTCAAAAAACACCCGGTTTTTTCTTTTTTTCTAATAAATACATATGGTAATACCTTCGTCAGAAAAGGAAAAAAGGTAGTTTTATTATTCAAGGTGGTGATATTAGTGAGAAAAGAACATAGTCCTTCAAGCCCTAGTGAAATGCACTATGGGAAATTAACAAAAAACAAAAATTAAATAATTATAAAGTGAACAAAAAATTATTACGAAGTCATAAAAACGAAATGAAAGTGAAGTAACACACATACTTACATATAATATCAAAAGTGCAAAACAAAAAAAAAACACGAAACTAAGTTATTAAAGAATGAAAATTAAAGTAAAATTAAAGTGAAGAAAAAAAAGAGGTTAAGGTTATTAAAGAGTGACAAAACCGAAGTAAAAGCAAAGTGACACACACACATACATATTAAAAGCGCCGTGAAGGAAAAAATAATAATAATAAGTGACAAAACCTTAAGCTTTTTTAAGATTGAAGTTCTAAACGTTGGACTCACTAATATGCGCAACTAATAGCTAATTGCCTGTGCCTTGATCGAATTTAAGAATTCCGATTAAAATCAAAAACGTCCGTTCACGGGTATAGTCTTTAATACACAAGCATTCTTTATTTCAATAGTTCATTAGTTAGCCTCAATCTTAACCTAACGGCTTAGACTAGAGGTAAGTATGTATAAAAAAAGGGGTAAGTATGTAGTTCTAATTCAATTCAGCAATCTTCAGTTCATGGTAATAGATTATTCTAATACATAGGTAATAGATGATGGTTATGGTTATATATTGCAAAAATTGTAAGTATTTTACATGATGTAAAACATTTTATAATGTTTTCAAATATTTCAACAAATTTATTTTTTAAAAAAATATCTTTTGATTTATAAACAATAAGGTTATTATAGAGTGACAAAACTGAAATAAAAGTTAAGTGACACACACATATATAGTATATTTTAAAAGTGCGAAAAAAACCAATTACACACATGCATACGTGAGGTACATGGTCAACAAGTGAAACAAGATCTTATTAAAACAAGGAAAAAAATTAAAAAGGGAGTGAAAAGCTAAAATATCAATACACATAATAAAAAACAGCAGGCGCGAAAACAAAAACAAAAAAAAAACAAATAAATTAATAATCGCGCGGTCGCGAAAAGTAAAACAAAAACAACAAACGATGTTCACTAAAGGAACACACTCGCCGGAATTGCCCACACCCACGCCTCAATTTTCGGTAATTTACGGAAAACCGAAATCAAGCAAACCACAGTTTGGTATAATACATATGTATATAGAAAATATATATGTACATATCTAAAAACAAAAAAAAAATAGAAAATTTATATAAAAATATATACCTAATTATATACATACGTATTAGGGTGATTCATAAAAAAATGTTTGTTTTTTTTTCTATTGGTACTCGGAAAAATAGGTTCCTAGACACCTATAAGAAAGCCTCTCCAAATAAGAGTTTTTAATTGTAACGGGAAGGTCCTCCTACATACAGTTTTCTATTTTTTCTTATTATCAGACAGAAAAATTTATATCTCGCTTCCAACCACTTGAAAAAATATCTTGTTCCTTGTTAATGTAGGAAATTGAATGCTCTACAAAAAAGGTCTCCACAATTTTTTCGTAAACCCACCCGTTTAAAAGATATTAACGGTTGAATTTTGATTATTTTTGGGAACATTTTTATTTCTTTTGAATTTTATAACTCAATGAAAAAAATTAATTATACATGCATATTTACACATACATCTCCATTTTAATACAATTTTTGAGTGCACAATACACTTAGCGAAAGCTCGAAATTTCTTATGGGCAAAAACTTTCACCCTTATATACACATATCCAAGTGCAGGCAGTAAACTACCTGCGTTTTATCATTTTTCTTTTACCTCCGCACCGCGAACATGCATACACATATACATATATACATAAAAACAACATACAACCCGCTTATGCCGGTATACCCTCATAAGGGTAATAATAAATATAATAATTCTTTAAATTCATTAAATTGACCGGTTCGGTAAATTAAAATTACGCCAATTCAATATAATCGAGAAAAAAAAGGTTTATATACATATATAGTACGTAATATACATTATATGATCGAATTACTACAACCATTCAACTATCTTCAAAGTCCACATCGGCATCTTTCTTGCAATATCCCTTGCAAAAGGCAAGCAGGATTGCTTACAAAAAATTAAAGCACAAACAACGCGTGCTTATGTACCTAATAGTGCATTAATCTATTAAGCGAGATCTTAATAGCACGAGAAAAAATACATGCAAGACCAAGTATTAGGGTGCGCCTGCATACAACATAAGGACATGAACAAATAAGAAAAAAATATATATATATTTATATAATATATAAAGCATATTTATAAAAATTATTAACAAAGAGTGCGTTTAACAGGTAAAGTACAATATTTTAAAATAAAATTCAAAATCTATATATTTATTGCTGGTAAACTAATCGAGAAAAAAACTCTTGTTTACGTAAAAGAGTTTCGGTCTCAATTTCTTATTACAAAGAATCATTATAATCAGTATATGTTGGTTTGATTTATTCTGATAGACTAAAATGAAGTGAGTAAGAGAAAGGATTACAAACTAGTATACAAAGAGATGAGGATAACGGAAAATAGTGATGGGAAATGTTGCCACGTATATATATTTCCAACACTCCTTCTCAACACTTTACAAAAATTATTTACTTATATCTATTAATATATACTTATATCTATTAATATATCTCTTTTGAGAATTGTAAATGTTTTAACTTTTGTAAATTTTTAGTTAACATGTCTGACATCATACTGTTTGTTGAAATATAATTTAAATCTATTTCTTTGTTAATGTACATCTGCCGGATATGATGAAATTTGATGTCAATGTGCTTGCTCCGTGCATGATAAATTGAATTCTTCACCAGACTTTGGGAACTCAGATTGTCCCCAAAACCCATTTCTTTTAGAAGTTTGGTTATGTACGCTGCTTCTTTTGCTGCCGCAGATAATGCTATGTACTCGGCTTCTGTACTACTTAGAACTACGATGCTATGTTTCTTAGATTCCCAAGAGAATACACCACCAGCTGCTACGAAAGCATACCCCGTATAGGACTCACGGTCAGTTGGATCACTACCCCAATCAGCATCTGCAAAGCCCTCAATATCTTTGCCAGTTTTTACGTAGTGTAATTTAAAATCCGCTGTCTTCTTCAAATACCGTAGTAAATGCTTTACTCCAGCTTCATGATCTACATGTGGATCTGTATTACGCTGAGATAATTCGCCAACTGAATGGATGATGTCAGGACGAATTGATATTGCTAAATGCATTAGCCTGCCTACTATTGATTGATACTGCACTTTATCGACCTTCTTGCACATTTCGCTACTGCAATAAACCTTAAACCCAGCATCCAATGGAGTTGTAGCGTCTCTTCAATCTTCCATATTGTACTCTTTAAGCAACCTTAAAATGTACTGCTTTTGACACAACGTCATACTGCCCGTTTCACCGCAACGACCTATTTCTATGACCAAGAAATGCGTTAACTGACCACCGTCAACGATGTCAAACTTGCTTGCTACGTCGGCTTTGATCTGGATTAGTTCAAACTTATTCGAACTCGCACTGATTAAATCATCTACGTACACTGCAATTAAATTCGTTGCATTTTTTGAATTTTTTACATAAATGCATGACTCGCTGGGACATGGCTTAAATCCCATATCTTGAAGAACAGAATCTAATTTCGCATTCCATTCACGACCGCTTTGCTTTAAACCGTATAAAGACTTCTTTAGTTTCAATACACGATCTGGATATCTTCTATCGATGAAACACTCTGGTTGCTGCATATAAACCTCGTCATGCAATTCACTGTTGAGATACGCTGATGACACGTCAATTTGGTGTAAGTACAAAATATGTTCAACCGCCAATACGATTACCATTCGAATATTTGCGTTTCTGACGACTGGAGAAAATGTCTCAAAATAATTTACGCCGTATCGCTGACTGCAACCCTTGGCTACCAATCGCGCCTTAAATTGCTTAATGTCGCCGAATTTGTCACGTTTAACAGTATATACCCACTTGCATCCAACCACCTTTTGACATTGTGGCAAATCAGCAAGTATCCACGTGTCATTTTTCACGAGTGCTGCATACTCCTTCTCCATCGCGGCTTTCCATTCAGTAGAATGATCGCTATTTAACGCCTCTGCAACACTGTTTGGTGTCTCTACTGACTCTTCACACATTAAATGGAGTTCATTGTATTGTTTTCGCGGACGTCCTCTTTTGCCAGTACGCAACAATTTTGGCCTACCTCGACCAATCACTACTGCATCCCGTACATTATTGGTGTCGTCGTCACTTTGATCACTTTCTACACCTTCGCTGTTTACCACATGAGTGTCTGCTACTTCGCCATCGTTGTTTTTACTATGTAACTGCACTGTAGGCAACACGATGCCCTGCAGTTCACCTTCGTCGAATTCGATGAGTTTCAGTTAAGTGTCATTAGGCTTTTCGATGAAGATGAGATCGCGGCTGAGAAAAACTTTTCTGCTTTCTTGATCATACAGACGATAACCCTTACTTATTTCTGAATAACCGATCATAATGCACTCTTTACCTTTAGTGCGAAACTTTTTTGATTGTTTTTTATCCAGAGCCACTGCCGTCGAACCGAAAATTTTAAAATGCGATGCACTGGGTTTCGTACCCACCCACAATTCATGTGGCGTTTTGTTCACGAGAATTTTTGTCACTGTTCGATTACGTATATATGCAGCTGTTTTCACTGCCTCTGCCCAAAGTGCTCGCCAATTTTCGCATAATCTAACATTGCTCTAGCCATTTCTACCAATGTCCTATTTGAACGTTCCGCTACACCGTTTTGCTGCGGAGTATAAGGCACTGTTAATTGTCTCATTATACCGTTTTGTTTTAAATAAGAATCAAACACATTTGATTTGTATTGACGACCGTTATTTTTAATTTTACATCCGGTTTGCTTTTCTGCCATAGCCTTGTATTCTTTAAATGCCTCAAAAACAGCATCTTTCGTTTTTAAAAAATAAACACTCATGTATAGCGATTTGTCATCAATGAATGTAGCAGAATATCGTGAACCACCTATTGATGTGCAATTTATTGGACCACAAACGTCACTATGCACTACAGAAAGTAACTGTTTTGCAGGCTTTTCTGAAACTTGAGGAAAGGGTTTCACATTTATTTTTGCTTTTGCGCATGCCTTACATACTATTTCATTCGACACTTTACCAATCTTTAACCCAAACACTGATTAGTTGCTTGACATGTCCTTTAAACAATTAAAATGTACGTGTCCATACCGATTATGCCACTTAAATGCATTTATTTCTGTATCATTTTGTGTCACTGTGCTAAAACATTTGTTATGATCGCTTTTGTATATAAAAAGTCCATTGTCCTTGAACGCTTTCAATAACACGCAATTTTTGTTATTTTAACTGTATTCCCGCTTTCTACTGCTTTGCTCACAGACACAAAGTTATATTGTAATGCTGGTACATACAAAACATTTTTAAATTTAATCAGTGTACCGCCGACGTCAACGTCGCCACGGCCTACTGCGTCAACACACTGTCCACCAGCTATCCAAACTTTTTCACTAGCGTTCGTATATTTTTTAAACAAGCTGCGATCGCAACTCAAATGCGAAGTTGCACCGCTATCCACGCACCAAGTATGCGTCGCCGACACGTTTCCGTTATTCGTTTTTGTATGCATCATAAAACAAGACCGTTCAACCCTGTTGCTTTCTTGCTTGCACTCACTCTTTTTCGGCTGTCTACATTCTGCTGCGAAATGTCCACGCCGACCGCAATTGAAACACTTGGCATTTTTACCGTTTTTACTGTTCTTGTTGTTGTTTCCTAAACCGTTTGCTACGCTTGCTTTGTTTTTGTTCTGGAAATTACTAGATACGCATGTCTTAGCTTGCATTAGCACTTCTGTACTTTTATCTTGTTTTTCTTCAATTGCATATTGCCGCGCACCCTCTTCCAGTAATTCCACCTTTAACGCATTAAATGATAGTAATGCGTCCCGTGTTTCCATTGCAACAACAAAATTTTCATATTGCGCCGGCAAACTTGATAATAAAATTATCACTAATATTTCCTCTGGAAGTTCAACTTCTATTTCAGAGAGACTCTCGCGAATTCCACAAAATTCGTTTATATGATTTGCAATAGCAGTCCCTTCAAACATATTTAGTTGTAATAGCTTTTTAAACAACAAAATCTTTCGCGCAGGCCCTTTCGGCTGATGTATTTCGCGGAACTTATTCCATGCTACCAATGCACTTGTCAAATGCTTCACATGGTTTATTTGTGACGGTTTTACACAAAGTAAAATTGAAGCCAATGCTTTTTCATTTTTAACATCATATGCCACTTTTTCCGCAATCGTCATAGTGTCTGATTTGACCTCACGGCCACACACAACGCCCCACAGATCGGAGTGTACAAGAACACTTTTCATTTGCACCGACCACGACGCGTAATTGGAATCGTCCAATTTTTCGATTTGGAAAAACGAACTCATTGTCTTTTAAACTATAATACACCGACGGACAGTATAATTATTTGCGTTTACGAATTTAAATACCGACATACAGTTTTTCGCTATATTAACACACAACAACGCGTGCGCACAAGTCTATCACACAATTTCAAATTCGCGAATGCCGACACACAGCAGAGCCCTGGGCCCATAACCTGTTGGTTTGATTTTTTCTAATAGACTAAAATGAAGTGAGTAAGAGAAAGGATTACAAACTAGTATACAAAGAGATGAGGATAACGGAAAATAGTGATAGGAAGTGTTGCCACGTATATATATTTCCAACAGTATACACTGAGAATAATTATTTTGAAAAACTACATTTTCTAAATGAACTTATATTCAAAAAATTCAAAGTATTTACGAATACCAAAAATGATGGCAGACGAAAAAAAGTCCATGTACACCGGCAGAAGCTACGTGCTCAAAGCAAGGTGCTACAAAATTAAAGAAGGGTAAAGATATTTCATATGCAAATGAGAGTGACAGTTTGATACGATACTGCACTTGATTTTCATCTTCACCGATTCAAGACAATTTGGAATCGGTATTAGAAATCAAAGAAGACAATTTAGACACTTTTCAACTTGTCTCCAAGCTGCATATGACGCAATCGTAGAATCTGATGAATGAGATCTACCAGAAAATTTTAAATCCTCGGCGAGCGCCAAGTATGAACACTGCCTAGACCAGTTCGAAGAGACAAAAGCTCAAAACTCCAGCGTGCGATACAGAAATATTTCATGGAGGTTATGAACAATGGTCGTCCTTCCGGGACATGTTCACAGCCGTGTACACAAACCATCCAAAATTATCACAGGCGCAAAAATTGTATCACCTTAGATACAAAACTAAAGGTCAAGCAGGCATAATGGTAAACTAGTTCGCTCTTAATGACAATAATTTCAATTTGGCTTGAGAAGCCCTGAAATCAAGATACCAAAACGAACGAATATTAGTAGAAAAACAAATTACGATATTAATGAACTTGCCAAAAATTCAAAGGGAAACAAGTGAAGAATTTATCAAACTTCACTCCCCTGTTCAAACTGTTTGTCGGTTTATCGACACAAAACATTCCCACAGACAGTTGGGACCCCAAACTGATAAACATATGCACGGCGGCATTACCAGAAAGTCATTATTGTTGTGGGAGCAGTCGCTCTTATCAAGAAAAAAATCCCCACGTGGCAACAAATGAAAGAATTTATCACTACCCAGTACGAAATCGCCGAAAGGGTAGACAAAAAAATAACCAAACCAAAAGGTATTTAACACAACCTTAATAGAAGCTTCCACAGGCCCCAAGTAGCAACAGTAATTTAAATAGAAGCTTCTTTAAAAATCAAACGTTCACTTCTGAACAATACAAACAAACGTCATGCGAACTTTGCAAACGGGGGCATAAACTTAAAGGTTGCGAGAAATTTAAAAAATTAAATATAATTGACCGAGACAATTTTGTAAAGTCAAAAAGACTGTGCACAAACTGCTTATCACATGCTTAAAGATTATGAAAGCAAATTTAATTGCGTTTATTGTCACAAACAACACCATTCGATACTTCACATAAATAATTTTTCCAGCTCACAACCAACCAGCGTGAATATCAAAAGAGTCACGGGTTTAGTTACAACAACAAATCCCGAAGTACTAAATCCACAAAATTGCTAAGAAGCACCATGCTGCTCAAAGGCATTAAAAACTCAAACGCTACTCAGCGAAAATCAAAGTAGAGTACTACTACCCACGGCAGTCGTCTCCATCGAACATCCAGCAGAACTGTTTAAGCTCAGGGCCCTAATAGACCAAGGATCACAACGATCTTTCATAGCGTTTAGGGCACAAAATAGGCTAAAGCTACCAACAAAACAAGCTCACTTTGAAATTATGGGAATGGGCAGAAGAGTAGTTCAGAACTCTAATAAAATCTGTCCCATTACCCTATTTTCCCCCCAAGCGGATATAAGAATACAAGCAGAAGCTGTAGTCTTACCGCAACTAACAAACATGCTTCCAAGCTATCATATAAAAAGCAAGCATTGGGCGAAGGTTTCTCTCCTTAGGTTAGCAGATCCCAACTTCAACACCCCTGCTCAAATAGACCTTTTATTAGGCAGCGACCTTATATCACAAATTATACTAGAAGGTGTTGAAAAATTTAAAAAACACTTCTGGCAAAAAATACCATTTTCGGATGGGTCCTAGGTGGACTAGTTGCAGAACCAGTCACAAAAATGTCAACTCAAGTTGAGAAAATGTCAAATGAGTACCTCAATTCACAATTGAGAAAATTTTGGGAGTTAGAAGAACTCCCCCCCATTTGAATTACAACACCAGAAGATCAGTATTGTTCAGACTTTCACAAAGCCACAACTACTCGATCAGATAATGGTCGGTATGTCGTACGACTACCACTAAAACAACATTTTTCAGACACACTCGCACCTCTGCAATTTCTAAGTATGGAAAACAACCTACTTAGAAAACGTGAAATCAAACAAGTTTATGATGGTGTCTTAGAAGAATACCTTCATTTAGATCACATGGAGGAAGTGGGATGTCAAAAAAATGTATCGACAAATAGTCGTACATAAAGATGATCATGATTTTCAGAGAATTATTTTCAGAAAATCCCCCAATAGTCCACTAAGCGACTTTAGGCTAAAAACAGTTACCTTTGGCGTAAACTGTGCCTCGTACCTAGCCATTCGTACGTTCCACGAACTGGCAGAAGACACAAAGTCAGAATTTCCTCTAGCAACACAAGCGTATGTAGACGATATTCTGTCGGGAAGCCACAGTCTTCCACAAGCATAGGAGTCACTAGCACAAGTGACACAAGCTCTCAAAACAGCAGGGTTTCCGTTAAAAAAGATAACGACTAACTACCCTAATATTTTGAAGGGTATACCAAAAGAAAATATATTAGACACTAATTTCCTTAAATTTGAAAAGGATAGCACAACAAAAACTTTGGGTATACAATGGAATGCGATATCTGAACAGTTTTCATACACTACTGAGTCAATATCAGCACTATCCGCCATAACAAAGAGACAAATTTTATCCTCGGTGGCAAAACTTTTCGACCCCGCAGGATGGCTTTCGCCAGTTATGATACAAGCAAACATTCTCATACGGAATTGTGGCTAGACGGAACTGACTGGGATGAACAAGTGATACCACTTTGTTTAGAAAAGTGGTCACAGTTCGCGGAAAATTTTGTGATATCTCACAGATTCAAATCCTACGATGGGTAAATTAAGCCCCAGAGCACAAAGTTGAACGACATGGCTTCTGTGACGTCTCTGAGAAAGCATATTGTGCCACCATTTATGTGCGCACACAATCAGACACAGCGACCACCAGATACCTACTAGTAGCCAAGGCAAAGGTAGCTCCTCTAAAAACAATAAGTCTGCCACGACTGGAACTATGTGGTGCGCTACTACTAGCCAAACTAGTATCCATTGCGCAAACGCATCTAAATATGACCAAATATAAATTGTATCTCTGGTCTGATTCCGAAATTGTATTAGCCTGGTTAGAAAAACCTCCACATGCATGGAAGACGTATATTTCCAATCGAACGTCTCAAATCTTTGACCTAGTGGGATCAGCCACTTGGCGACACGTGGCCAGTGCTGACAATCCTGCTGACCTAGGTACAAGGGGGTGCAAGCCTCTCCAACTTGCAACCACCACTCTTTGGTGGAATAGCCCTCGATGGTTAATAGAATCCCCCGATTCTTGGCCACGATCGCCCATACGCAATATAATTGCCCCCGAAAGTCGAAAAATTGACTATTTTCACACGATATTGGATGATACTGGCATCCTTGAGCGATTTTCATCATACCCTCGAGCCCTCAGGGTAATCGCTTACATGCTCAAATTCATAGAACGACTCAAGATTAAAGTCAAGGGAGAACCCTCAGTGTACTCCCAGGGTGATACATTGTTGCACCTCGACATACAAAAGGCAAAGGTCGCTCTCATCACTTACACCCAATCGCGCCACTTCAGCAGCGAGATGTTACTACTAAGAGAATCGAGGCCGATTAATAAAAGAAGCTCACTCTTAGTACTAAATCCCTTTCTGGATACAAAAGGTATGTTGCGTACTAATATTCGGCTTGCCAACTCAAACCTGACATATAACGAACGCCATCTCATAATTCTGCCAGAACAATCACAACTTACCACATTACTTATCCGTTATATACGCATATTAATGCTATCCGCTGAACATCGCTTGATGCAACATATAATCCGCCAAGAGTTCTATATTCCCCGACTTAAGCCTCAAATAAAAAAGTGCATTTTCATGTGTAAGATCTGCACGATGCATAAACAGAAAATGAGGACGCAGATATGGCAGCACTTCCATAGGAACACAACTTTGCTCTGCCTTTCACTACCACAGGTGTCGATTTTGCTGGGCCTTTTCAGATAAAGGAGTCCATGCTAAGGTCTCCCACACTAATGAAAGGCTACGTGGCTATCTTTTTCTGCTTTACGACAAAAGCAGTGCACCTCGAGCTATGTACTAATCTGACAAAAGAGGCTTTCCTCGCGGCATTTGCACGCTTCGTCGGATGACGCGGTTTTCCGTCAAAACTTATGAGCGACAACGGAAAAACTTTGTGGATTTCATTAAGCAAGTTTTCCCTGAGATCGTACAAAAGTACGTTCACCAAGGCATTAATTGGCAATTTAACTCCCAAGCGCTCCTCATAAGGGGGATTTATGGGAATCCGCAGTAAAAAGTTTTAAATCCCATTTTAAGTAACTGGAAACTACAAATTTATTAACGAAGAATTCACAACATTACTAATTCGCATTGAAGCCGTACTCAATTCACGGCCACTAACAACGCTCTCGCAAGATCCCTCAGATCTTACAGCCCTAACTCCAGGGCACTTTCTCAAAGGAGCACCCATTCTGGCCACACCTGAGTCAGGCGTGGAGTCGCTTTCCTTATTAAAGGAAAGAATTAAAATTCTCCATCATGACTTCAGTCGCCGATAGAAAGATGATTATTTAAAGGACCTCCACAAAAGGTACCGATGGAAAACCACAGAAAATGCGCCTAAGCTTTGGAGATTGTGTCTTAATCAATGACGATTGTCTCCCCCCTACCGAATGGCGGCTTGGCCGCATAGAGAAGCTCTACTACGGCTCCGACGGTCACCCAAACGGGAGCACTAACCACGCCGCTCGTTAAGCTATGCTTTTTGCCAACCGCCGATAAAACCGAAAAGTAAACCGAAAATAACGCTCCAACATCAACAGGTAACAACAATAACAAAGAAAAGGGAGTCGATCCACATGACGACCTACTCATGCCACATTTCGTGGCACCAATGCCCGTATGAATATATACTATATGTACACATATGTTAATTAAAATAACATCTTTTAACAGATAAAAATGGATGCCGGGATGCCAACTGCGCCTACGCTCACAGTACGTTCGGCCGTTACTGTTCCGCGCTCGAAGGCTACACCAGTAGCAGCGCCGCGAACCACCACAGCCACCGCAGCTCCCCGAGCAGCTTCAATGGCTCCGAATAACGGCACGCGAACGCTGGCTCCGGAACCACCACAACCCCAATGCGCTTTATGACGCCGTCGACATCGGTTACCACATTGTGGAATCTTCAAGGGGATGACCCCTCAACAACGCCGCCAGTAGGTCGCTGAGGCACATGGTTATTGCCTAAATTGTCTGGCGCCCACCCATCTTCCGAAGGAGTGCGCAACGGGCTATGAGTGCCAGATATGCATGTGACACCATCATACACTTCTACACCGCACCGCCGTACTCGACGGCGGGCGTCATGATGCTCCTCGCAGCCATAATTCCAGCAGGAGACCCAAGCGATCGCAACCGCGCAGGCCGGCATACCCAGCGGAGGACTCACATTCCTGGCATCACCGCAATCCCACCGAACCGGAGGCGCCAGCCTAGGCCACAATCGCGCCGTCCAACAGGCCTCGGCAACGTGGTAGCCGCGTTACAACGGCTTCAGAGGCTAGATACTCGCCTAGGAGGGCCAGGATGTACAAACGAGCATCCTTCCCCGACGTCAACACACACACCAATTACCACACCACATCGACTCTTTTTCGACATCACGCTCAAGGAAACAACAACGGTGCGTTCGACCTCTTTTGTACATCTTTTTTTGCGACAGTGATCTTTTCCGATTTTTATTAAATTGTGCTTTTTATTTTCAAAAAAAACTCTGCTATTTCATTTTTTTCTAATAAATACATACAGGTAGTTTTATTATTCAAGGAGGTGATGATTGGCACCGCAAACTGAAGATACGGTTGGAAAGAGAAAGTCCTCCTGATTACAAGACATTTGGTTTACGAGATATTCGACTTTTTTTTTATTACTATTTTACATTGTACCTAGTATATAAAAGTAAAATACTAACAACAATTCTTGTCTAAATAATTAAAAGAGATACTTGAAAGCTAAATGTTAAGAAATACATTTGCTGCTACTGTTGTTTTATTAGGTCGGAAGACTTCTTGCGTTTCAACCGAATTTCTCGTTCATCAGTTTCGATGAGCCTGGAGGCTTCCTCATAAAGACTTTGCAATTTGGATATTTCGACTTTAAAGTTCGTTTTCAAAAAAAACTCTGCTATTTCATTTTTTTCTAATAAATACATACAGGTAGTTTTATTATTCAAGGAGGTGATGATTGGCACCGCAAACTGAAGATACGGTTGGAAAGAGAAAGTCCTCCTGATTACAAGACATTTGGTTTACGAGATATTCGACTTTTTTTTTATTACTATTTTACATTGTACCTAGTATATAAAAGTAAAATACTAACAACAATTCTTGTCTAAATAATTAAAAGAGATACTTGAAAGCTAAATGTTAAGAAATACATTTGCTGCTACTGTTGTTTTATTAGGTCGGAAGACTTCTTGCGTTTCAACCGAATTTCTCGTTCATCAGTTTCGATGAGCCTGGAGGCTTCCTCATAAAGACTTTGCAATTTGGATATTTCGACTTTAAAGTTCGTTTTCTGTTTAGCTAACTTCCCTCTTTCTTTATCCAGCAATCTTATTAGAAATAAAAACGAGTGCCTATAAATTGTAATTCAAATTAAAGTGGGTAAAAACAATCTTTTCCTGCTTATGCATATTTTCTTATTTAAAATTAATAAACGAACTTTTTATAATATTATAACATGATTTTATGTTAATATGAGCTTGTCGAGCTCTTCGTACTCACACATTTCGGCCTCTCTCTTATTCTGTCTGCAATGCGTCTCGCTTCTCTATTCAGCTCTCGGTATTTATCCCATCCCGCACGTGCTGAGGTCGATCGTAACGTTGCGAGTTGGGCAGCCTATTTTCCCTCCGCTGCGACAGGGCACTCGTCGTCGTACCAGCTGTTCTTTTGCATTGTTCGAAAACCAATGGTTTCGGTAGCAGCTGTACGTAAGGAGTTTGAAATGCCGTCCCACAGTTCCCTTATACCGAGTTGTTGACGAGTGCTCTCAGAGAGAAGGAATTCAAGTCGAGTAGAAATTCGTTCAACTGTCTGTTGTGATTGCAGCTTTTCGACTTCGAACCTTCTTTGTGTTTTTTGACGTGTATTTTTTGCTGCACAGAGGCGGGTGCGAATCTTGGCTGCAACAAGAGTCGATGTAAGGACTTCGGAGCGTACGCACGTCTAGAATCATGTTGGTGGCATTTCGATCCGGAGACAGCCAGGTAGCTTGATGAATTTTCTTCTGCTTGAATCTAGTACCACAGATAACCATATTTCGGCCCCGGTGAAGTCGATCAGCCTCAACCCATTTGGGGATGCTTCGTCGTGGAGGCTGAATTTACCGACCGTAGCGCCAAAGATGCCTTCTTTGTCCACCCTGACGTTAAAGTCACCAAGCAAGATTTTGACATCGTGGCGGGGGCAGCATAGGCGCACTCCAAGCGCTTATAGGAGGCATCTTTGGTCACATCGTCCTTCTCTTCCGTTAGGGCGTTGGCGCAAATCAGCGACATGTTCAAGAACATTGCTTTGATGTGGGTTTTGGCTAGACGTTCATTCACTGGAGTGAACGATAGTAGCCGGCGACGAAGTCTCTCTCCCACCATGAATCCCACACCAAACTTTCGCTCCTTTATATGGCTACTGTAGTAAATGCCACAAGGACCTACTCGTCTCTGTCCTTGTCCGGTCCCTCGCATTTCCTGGACGGCGGTGATGTCAGCCTTTATTTTCCCGAGGACATCAACCAGCTGGGCAGCAGCACCTTCCCAATTAAGGGATCGGACATTCCAGGTGCATGCCTTCAATTTGCAGTCCTTATTTCGTTTGCCATGGTCGTCAACAATAGGAGAGTCTCCCATCCGAGGCTGATTGTTAATTTTCATTGGGGTGTTTTGTTACGTGACGGGTCCCAAGCCCAGCGCAGGGGATGTTTCGCCTTCTCACCTTAGCTCGCCTTCAAACGGATGTTCTTCGGCCAGAGAATACTTGGTCAAAGACCAGAAGTCTTGAGCTGCTTGAGCCATATGTAAAAGAATCGTTTCTGGCCACTCCCAGGTGAATGGGGATCAGAGAATTTTCCTCACTTTCGTGAACTTCTACACATGTTTCCATCCTCCAAGCTTGAATTATAGAATTTTTATTTTAATTTTTAATTGAATGTACAAGACTTAACTTATGTGTTGCCATTATTTTGATTTATTATTTTCAATTTATCCTTCAGGAGTTCAGAATCGCAGAATTAAGTCTTTTATTATAAACCGGAGGGTCAACCGTTGGTGAATCACGGTTTCAATACATTTTGTTATATGACTGGTCGATTATTTAATTCTTGTTTTTTTTTTGCATGCCCCAATCATAGCGAATGTTTATGTGTCCCTATTTTCATGGTCTTCAACTGTTGCTTCTTTGTTTTTATACTCTTGCAACCAGTTGCTACATAGTATTATAGTTTTGTTCACCTAACGGTTGTACGTCTCATCTAAAACAATCGAGATAGATTTTGTTACCATATTCTCTGATTTGTCAGGGAATTCCCTGATTTTGACCTTCGGCACTGATTCCCTGATTTTCATGAAAATTCCCTGACTTTAGTGAAAAATGCACTGATTCTCTGGTTTCCTCCTTAATCGGCATTTATTTTAATTACATATGTATTATTATTTTTTGAGCGAGTGCGTGAAAAGACGAGAACTGTCCACACATTCAGTGAAACGCTGCGAAAAAGTAGAAAACTGACTTGTCAGCGCACCGCATTATTTGTGGTTGGGAGGTTTCTGTCTCTACCAGTGGTGCGTTTCTATTCTATCTCTTTTTTTAAATTTTTAAAACGTATAGATGACAGAGAAAATATTTTTTCTTTCTTATTTGGGATGCATGATCGCATATATGCTTTTAGATTGAATTTTTCCAATAACAATCCTTACTGTTATTAATGTCGGTTTATGTTCAGTTTTTGTAGAAGGGTCTGATCTCAAAAAACACAACAACTCTGAGAAGCATCGAAAAAACGTCAGATCAGCATCGTCATTGAAGCCCTTAAACTCCTATTTCGTCCAAAAGTCATCACCGCAAGAAATGAAAGTGTTGGCAGCAGAAGGAACCAAGGCATTTCATACAGAAAAGCATCATTATAGTTTAGAATCCATGGACTGCACTGCTCCCCTAATCCGTGTTATTTTCAACGGTTCTGAGATAGCGAAACAATTTTCTTGTACGCAGTCAAAGGCTGAAGCCATTATCAACAGTGGCTCCCCATTCTGTTGATCTCGTGGTAAAAGACTTGAAAGAATTCCCTTTTTGTAGCATCAGTATACACGCTTCCAATCATGGATATCACAAACTTTTCCCTTTAGTTACTCAATATTTCGAATATAAAAGAGATGGCATCCGAGTTAAATTATCAGACTTGCAGGAAACTAAAAATGAAACAGCCGCCACTGTAACCAATTTAGTTACGACAGTTTTATGAAAAAAAAGAATTGGAAGAACAAGCATCATCATTTCTAGCTAATAATGTCCCTTCAATTTGATTGGATTGAATCGAGAAGGTTCCCAAAATATTTTTTCTTTGTTAAAAAGAGATTTTAATCCTGCGCTTGTTGGAATCGGTTCCCAGCTCACATTTTGCACAATTCATTATGGCTTGGATCGTTTCAAACTCGATGCAGTTTTTGACACTAAAATCATAGCCTTCAAATTGTTTAAACATTTTCAATTTATACTTTGAACACAGAAGAATTAAGAACGTTTTGTGAATTTTTTCAAGTTGAGTACGAGTCTATGTTGTCCCATTCCAAAACTAGGTGGCTAAGTTTATTTCCAGGAGTTCAAAGAGTCTTGAAAAATTTTTTCCGTTGAAGTATTTTTTATCGATTGAGATGCCCCCCGCATTTTTGTATTATTATTTTTTAATGACTTTGCTGAATCTTTTTGTTCTTTGTACAGGATCACATGTTCATTTTTCAATCGAAATTGGCATCGATCGGGAAAGAAAAAATATAATTGATAAAGTTATCAACGCTTTTCAAGAGAGAATTGAACAAAATTTCATTCCTTTCACCTTAACTACCAAACTCAATGCTTTGAATACTCGTACTAAGGAAAAACATGAAGATGTTCGAACTTTCGAGAAAATGTTTTCATAGTTTATCGAGAATCGTTGGGCTATTTACTGAAGTGGACTGCATCACTTTCCGAATTCAGAACATTTCGTTGGTTGCAATTTTCATCTGAGCCTGAATCAAAAGTGAAATATGATCAAGTTGTTGAGACGATTCAGTTTTTAGACTGGAAAAATGTTCATATTGACGACAACAAATTGATCGATCATTTGAATGCGTTCTTAAAATCGAAAAAAGAGCACCGAGAAATATCAGACGAGTTGTTTGCGCAATCTGTTAATGACCGGCTGTGTTAATTCTTCAAAGCTAATAAGTACGCTGTGTCGATTTCCGAAATCTGGTTAATAGTTCAGTATTTGTTGTCTATCTATGGTCACCCTATGTATATAAATAATGACGAGAAAAGTTGAAATCCGGTTAACTGTCTGTCTGTCCGTCCGTCCTTCCGTAGTTGAAGTATCTCAATGAAACTTGGTATGTAAGTTCTTTGGTACAAAAAAAATTACAAGTACGTAGATGGGTGTAATCGGACCACTGCCACGCCCACAAATCGTCATTGATCGAAACTTTATAAAGAGCTATAACTAAGGACTAAAGTCAGATATAAAACTGTAATTTGACACAGTGGATCTCAGTAGCAAGGGGCACCTGTGGATAAATTTTTTTGTAAAAGTAGGAGTAACCTCGCCCCCCGCCAAACAAAACTGTTCAAGACTAGTACCTATAATTGACTCTTGTTCGAAAATCAGTCACTGTGTGAGATATGCAATAGAAATTCAGACAGAATCCTTTCTCTGCAGTAGTAATTCTCTATATTCAAAATGTACCTAATATAAAGATTTTCGAACTTTCTGATGATTTTATGTAGGAACATCCAATATATGAGTTATCTCAATGAAAATTTCAGAATGTATTTCACTCATAACAGTATATCATTGAGCCTAAAATGTATACAATTGGGCGGAAACTTGACCAAGCTCAGATATTACGATTACAAGGTTTTTCGAACATCCGCCAGATTTTATGTCCACAGTCATCAATGGTTATGGTTTCTCTAAGAAATCTTATGCCAAATATATATGATGGTCAGTGTAGAATTTATATGGTGTATGTAAACATATATAAAATTGCTTAGATTCCGATTCTCTGGTTGACGTTTTACATCGTAAGGTATTTCACTGGCTTTGATTCTTGCAAGTTGCAAGAGTATACATAAAATGTTTGATAGAACCCGAAGCTAGCTCTTTCTTCTTCTTCTTTACTGGCGTATACACCGCTTGGGTACTGCGTCGAATACTTTCAGAGCTGAAGTGTTTTCGTCCATTCGGACAACCCGAACCTAGCTCTTTCTTCTTCTTCTTTACTGGCGTGACCTAGCCAGCGTAGCCGCTGTCTTTAATTCGCTGAACTATGTCAATGTCGTCATATATCTCATACAGCTCATACAGCCCATCGTTCCATCGATTGTGATATTCGCTGTGGCCAACGCACAAAGAAGCATAAAACTTTTACCGAATTATTCTCTCGAAAACTCGCAACGTCAACTCATCACTTGTTGTCATCGTTCAAGACTCTGCACCATATAACATGACAAGAATTATGAGTAACTTATAGAGTTTTGTTTTTGCTCATCGAGAGAGGATTTTATTTCTCAATTGCCTACTTAGTCCGAAGCAGCACCTATCAATATCATCGGCATACGCCAGCAGCTGTACACTCTTATAAAAGATTGTACCTGCTCGATTAAGTTCTGCAGCTCGAATTATTTTCTCCAGCAGCAGGTTGAAGAAGTCACACGATAGGGAGTCACCTTGTCTGAAACCTCTCTTGGTATCGAACGGCTCGGAGAGGTCCTTAGCGATCCTGACGGAGCTTTTGGTGTTGCTCATCGTCGGTTTACATAGCCGTATTTGTTTTGTGGGGATCCCAATTTAGGCATCGCCCCATAAAGGCAGCTCCTTTCCGTGCTGTCGAAAGCAGCTTTGAAACAGTTTGTTGATAATGGGCTTTAATCTTTCACACAATACGATCGATAGAACCTTATACGCGATGTTGACGAGGCTTATCCCACGGTAGTTGGTGCAGATTGTGTGATCCCCCTTTTTGTTTGAGGAGGGCACACTCACATTCCAACCGTTGCATGTTCCTTATCAGTTCTTCGTCGCCGTGTTTGTTCTTCAATGGGGCAATGGAACGTCTGCTCCATCGTCATCGATTGGGGTTCCCCTTCTCCTGGTATTCAGTATGTTCTGGCCATCGATCACCAGACCACTTTTGGGTGTTCTACAAGAGTAAGAGTAAGTAAGAGAATGTTCTCTTACGTGTTCTCTTATGTGTTCTACAAGAGTAAGAGAATGTTCTCTCATCGCCATTCACTTGGAAGTGGCCAGAAACGATTCTTTTACATATGGCTCAAGCAGCTCGCAACTTCGAGTCTTTGACCAAGTATCCATTAATTGGTTGGTTATCCATTGTAAGAACATTCAGAACATTTGAAGGCGAGCTAAATTAAGAAGGCGAAACATCCCCTTCGCAGAGTTGTGCGCTGGGTTTTGGGCCCAGCCCCCGGTAGTGCAAAAAAAAAAAAAAAAATTGGAAAGAAACTTGTGGTGGAAAAAGTTTGAAGGAAACGGTGGTAACAAAGTGTGAAAAAGAAAGAAAAAGGTAAACGGTGGTAACAAAATTGAAAAACAAAAAAAATATACATATAAAGGGTGATTTTTTTGAGGTTAGGATTTTCATGCAGTAGTATTTGACAGATCACGTGGGATGTCAGACATGGTGTCAAAGAGAAAGATGCTCAGTATGCTTTGACATTTCATCATGAATAGACTTACTAACGAGCAACGCTTGCAAATCATTGAATTTTATTACCAAAATCAGTGTTCGGTTCGAAATGTGTTTCGCGTCCGTGTCCGATGAGCGATGAGGCTCATTTCTGGTTGAATGGCTACGTAAATAAGCAAAATTGCCGCATTTGGGGTGAAGAGCAACCAGAAGCCGTTCAAGAACTGCCCATGCATCCCGAAAAATGCACTGTTTGGTGTGGTTTGTACGCTGGTGGAATCATTGGACCGTATTTTTCAAAGATGCTGTTGGACGCAACGTTACGGTGAATGGCGATCGCTATCGTTCGATGCTAACAAACTTTTTGTTGCCAAAAATGGAAGAACTGAACTTGGTTGACATGTGGTTTCAACAAGATGGCGCTACATGCCACACAGCTCGCGATTCTATGGCCATTTTGAGGGAAAACTTCGGACAACAATTCATCTCAAGAAATGGACCCGTAAGTTGGCCACCAAGATCATGCGATTTAACGCCTTTAGACTATTTTTTGTGGGGCTACGTCAAGTCTAAAGTCTACAGAAATAAGCCAGCAACTATTCCAGCTTTGGAAGACAACATTTCCGAAGAAATTCGGGCTATTCCGGCCGAAATGCTCGAAAAAGTTGCCCAAAATTGGACTTTCCGAATGGACCACCTAAGACGCAGCCGCGGTCAACATTTAAATGAAATTATCTTCAAAAAGTAAATGTCATGAACCAATCTAACGTTTCAAATAAAGAACCGATGAGATTTTGCAAATTTTATGCATTTTTTTTTTTTAAAAAGTTATCAAGCTCTTAAAAAATCACCCTATATTAGGTTGTCAAAAAAGTGTTGCGGTATTTTCGCTAGTTGGCGCTGAAAGCGCGTAGTTCTAGTTTTATTCGTCGCATCAGGTCATGCTATACCTTTTTGGAAAGCACATTTCACGCGCTAACACGTGTTTTATTGCCGTTTCTTATAAGTCGTTCGTGAGTTATAACGTCGCAAACATGGAGCAAAATAAAGAGAAAATACGGCATATTTTACAGTACTACTACGATAAAGGAAAAAATTTATCTCAAGCCGCCAATAAAATTTGTGCAGTTTATGGACCCGATACAGTTTCCATTTCCACCTCACAACGATGGTTTCAAAGTTTTCGTTCTGGTGTAGAGGTGGTCGAAGATGCGCCACGCTCCGGAAGACCTGTCGCCGAAAATTGCGATAAAATCGCTGAATTGGTCGAAAAAGACCGGCATAGTAGTCATCAAACCGTTATAAACCATTTGAAGAAGCTTTGAGTCACTAAGAAGCTCGATGTATGGGTGCCACACGAATTGATTCAATAAAAATACCGCAACACTTTTTTGACAACCCAATATTTATATAAATCGCATATGTACATATATTGTTAACAGATGAAAAAGTGCAGTTACAAAAAAACATATAAGTGGCAGAAAGTGCGATTCGAAGAATAATATACTCATACATTATACACATATGTATATGTGTATAGTGCCAGTGGAGTGACCGAAACCAAAAAAAAAAGAGAACAAAACAAAAAGGTTTTATATCGGTAGAAGTGAGGTGACAAAATCGTGGTGCGGAAATTGAAGCACATATGGAATATAGGCTAGTCAGCGCAGTGAAGTGTTGGGACAAAAGCCCAATTGGGACAAAAAGAGGAACTAGGGAAACATGACAACAACACCAGCAGCAAAAGGACTGAGGAAAACGAAACATGTATTTGTTGAGCAAAGAATTTGCATTACATTTTGTTTACGGAATCAATTTTCTGCTGCGGATACATTGAGGATGGTGCAGAAAGCCTTTGGTGATGAAGCTATGTCTTAAAAAATGTTTACAAGTGGTATAGTAAGTTCCAAGCCGTCCGTAAACGTGTCGAAAACGAAGAGCGTCCAAGGCGACCATCAACCTCAACCGACGAAGCTCACGTTCAACAAATCAAAGATTTGGTGTTGAAAAACCGTCGATTAACTATTAGAGACCTTGCTGATGAAGTTGGCATATCGAAAGGATCAGCCAATACCATTTTGAAGGATGTTTTGGGCCTCAAGCGCGTCAAATCTCGACTGGTACCGAAAACATTGAATTTTTTGGAAAAATGGCGTCGCGTTGAAGTGTGTGAAACGATGCTTTCCGACTACCAGGGTGTCATGAAACGCATTATAACTGGCAATGAGACTTGGATCTTTGCTTACGACCCCGAAACAACCGATCAATCGAGCAAATATCGTGCCGAAAGAGAGCCGAGACCAAAAAAATCGCGCCAAAGTCGCTCAAAAATCAAGGTCATGTTGACTGTTTTCTTCGATTATCGTGGTGTTGTGCATTATGAATTCCTTCCAACCGGTCAAATAGTCAACAAGGAATATTATTTGAACGTTATGCGTCATTTGCGTAACGCTATCCGCCTAAAAAGGTCGGAATTGTGGAAAGGCAATTCTTGGTTTTTACACCACTATAATGTACCATCCCATACTGCCCTCGTAATTCGTGATCATTTCGCCAAAAACTCAACTCATAACGTTCCGCAACCACCGTATTCATCTGATCTGGCGTCGTGCGACTTCTGGCTGTTCACCAAGCTCAAAAGACCGCTCCGGGGACACCGTTTTTATACGATAGAGGAGATTAAAGCCGCAGCGAAGACGGAACTGAAGGCCATCCCGGAAAGTGACTACAACTAGTGTTTCGAAGATTGGAAAATCCGTTGGCATAAGTGCATTGCATCGGGAGGGGATTACTTTGAAGGGGATGAAATTGATTTGGAAGAATAAATAAAGAATTTTCAAAATTAATACAATGTCACCTTATTTTTTGGGCACAGTCGGTTAATTCTCTTTTCGTGGTTTTTTCGTACGAACATATATACATATATACATGCGAATATATATATATGTACGGGCATATATATAGTAAATATTTACAATTGGGATACTCACAACGTGCAATAAAGTTATAAGTCATAAACAAAAATTAAGAAAAAATACAATGGTTGTGAACACAGCGTTATAAACTTGTTGTCGTAAATCACTTATCAATCAGCTGATTGAAAAAACATAAATTACAATATTTGCAAAAATAAGTATTTCGCAGTCAAAATTCCAAGAAGAGGTGAACATTTAAAAATAATGGATGCGCTGTGCAAGAATCAGGCATTAAACCACACTCCCTGCACCCGTCGAGCCTTCCCATGCTTTTGCTTTGTTATATGTTGTACGCATATAACGAACCCTCGAGCGTGTCAGCTTCCAGTCCACCGCAATGTTGCTCTCCTTTGAAAATCGTCTGCAATACATTTGAGACGTTCGCTTCTATAATTAAAATTATAATAGATTACTTCTAAATTTTATTTTAACTAATAGATTTACCTCACAATTCCTGTTTTGTGTCAAAAATTCAATCAACGCCTTTTCTTCTTCAAACAGCCACTTTCTGGTTGGGTTGGAACGCACCCGCTTTGCTTTTGTCTAAAAGCGCATTTAATTAGTTAAATTGTAGTTGTTATGCGACAAAAGAAATTTTAAAGAAATTTAAATTTAAACACAAATATAACCACAACACAAAAGCAAACTGATGTAAACAGAAATCAGCTGATCAGTTATGACGAACCGAATGCATAGCGTTCAGAGTTGTATTTGCGTAAACTTATTTTAGTATGCAATCCAACAAATTTTTACACTAGCATAAAAACGTATGATTTTACGATTCTTTAAGACACCGGGTACAAATTATGTATAACAATAAATATAACACAAATGGTTTTTTATAACATGCTTAAATATTTGTATAAAAGTGTATTGTCACATAGTATGTAGATACGCACATTGCTTCAAAGTCCACATTGGCATATATTCCGCAATACTCCTTGGGTTTTGGCCAACAAAACAAGCAGGTTTGTGTAAGAAACTAAAGCGTAATACAAGGTGCATTTCAAAGTAAACAGAAATCTTTTTGAATCAAGCGCCCCTTGGTGTTGCCATCTATATGTCGACTAGTGCGTTAGAATTTGCTATCTTTATCGATTGTCCAGTGAGAATTTCATGACATTTAATTGATTGGAAGTGAAGTTATTGCGTTTTAAGTGTCAGTATGTTTGTGTTATCGGTGCGAAACATTTAATTTTGTTTTTAAATTGGTAAAACTTTTACCGAAACGTTTCAATTGATGAAACAAGTTTATAGCCTATATATATAAGGAAGTGGTTCCAACGTTTTCAAAGTTGCCGTAAGGACATAAATGACGATCAAAATGTGGGCCGATCAAAATCTGTGATCATCGGAAATTCCATCGGAACTTTGCGTGAATTCATCAAAAATCAGCCGAAATCATCATTGAAATTCATGGAAATGAAATTGAACATCTCCAGAACATCGATTTATCGTATTTTGATTGAAAATTTCAGCTTACGAAAGGTGTGTACACGGTTTGTTCCGCACAAATTGACTGACGACCAAAAATTGCTGAGAATCCGTCTCATCGATGGACGCTTGTGACCGACTATTTGACTAAAATCACATTTTAACCATTAAACACTCCTCGTATTCACCTGAACTGCGACTTCTTCCTTTTCGGAAAAATACATTTGCCCATAAAAGGAAAGCGTTATGCAGACGTATAGGCCATTCAGAAGGCTTGCACCGGCTTACTGGTGGCCATACCCTATAGGATATTTGGACATAAAATGTATACATACATATAAAACAAATATATATCAAAAAATAAAACATATAAAATATTTCCGGTCAATAAATAGTTAAATCAAATTTAATCGATATCCTATATACGCGTAATCTTGTATTTGATTTGAAAAACTCTTACTTATTTAAAAGAGTTCACGTCAAACATATAAATACATATGTGTATATAAGAAAATATTTTTGAAATCTCGTTTTATCAAAAAGTCGTTGGTTTTATTGATTTTTGTTTGAAACAAAATTGTCTGATTTTCAACATTTTATACACGAATCTTTTTCTAAACATCTACAAGTCTAGTTTTTGATTTATTCCATACAACTTTTAAATGAGCTCAGACTCAAAGGAATCTAAAACAACTCAGTTGCTTAAAGTTCCAAAGATAATTTCAGACGAAAAAAGTCCGTGTACACCTGCAGAAGCTACACGCTCAAAGCAAGGTGCTACAAAACAAAAAAGGGTGAAAGATATTTCATACACCAAATTTTTTTCTGAGAGTGACAGTCTAATTCGATACTGCACTCGATTTTCAACTTCACCGATTCAAGATAATTCTGAATCGGTACTAGAAATGAAAAAAGAAAATATTTGACAACTTCTGGACACGTCTCCAAGCGGCATATGACGCAAATCAAATCAATTGCTCCTACTCCACAACCGAGACACCACAAAGACAAGCCCACGAGAGTTAATTTTTACATTAAGTAAAAATGAGTCAAAAGAATATATTTTGAGTTGCACCGAAATGTGTACTTATTATTTACACTCTTAAAACTAACTTATTACATCGTTCCTACTTCTATTTATACTAAGTATGTTTACTTATTACTAGTTGATAGGTTGTTTAGATACAGATTATATTATTTGTTTACGTTTGTTTACATACATATTATTTGCTTAGATACATTTGTTTTGTTTTAAGAAAAGGTTGTTGTGGTATTCAAACTCAATGTTGTTTTGTTACTTGTTTGTTTAGGATTATTTTTTGTAGTTATAGTGCATTTCAATTGTTTCAACTCAAGGTTGTTTGCATTCTGTTCTTCTTCTTCTTCTTTACTGGCGTAGACACCGCTTATGCGATTATAGCCGAGTCAATAACAGCGCGCCAGTCGTTTCTTCTCTTTGCTACGTGGCGCCAATTGGATATTCCAAGCGAAGCCAGGTCTCTCTCCACTTGGTCCTTCCAACGGAGTGGAGGTCTTCCTCTTCCTATGCTTCCCGCGGCGGGTACTGCGTCGAATACTTTCAGAGCTGGAGTGTTTTCATCCATCCGGACAACATGACCTAACCAGCGTAGCCGCTGTCTTTTAATTCACTGAACTATGTCAATGTCGTCGTATATCTCATACAGCTCATCGTTCCATCGAATGCGATATTCGCCGTGGCCAACGCGCAAAGGACCATAAATCTTTCGCAGAACTTTTCTCTCGAAAACTCGCAACGTCGACTCATCGGTTGTTGTCATCGTCCAAGCCTCTGCACCATATAGCAGGACGGGTATAATGAGCGACTTATAGAGTTTGGTTTTTGTTCGTCGAGAGAGGACTTTACTTTTCAATTGCCTACTCAGTCCGAAGTAGCACCTGTTGGCAAGAGTAATCCTGCGTTGGATTTCCAGGCTGACATTGTTGGTGGTGTTAATGCTGGTTCCTAAATAGACGAAATTATCTACAACTTCAAAGTTATGACTGTCAACAGTGACGTGGGAGCCAAGTCGCGAGTGCGACGACTGTTTGTTTGATGACAGGAGATATTTCGTCTTGCCCTCGTTCACTGCCAGACCCATTTGAGTTGCTTCCTTGTTCAGTCTGGAGAAAGCAGAACTAACGGCGCGGGTGTTGAGGCCGATGATATCAATATCATCGGCATACGCCAGCAGCTGTACACTCTTGTAAAAGATTGTACCGGCTCGATTAAGTTCTGCAGCTCGAATAATTTTCTCCAGCAGCAGATTGAAAAAGTCACACGATAGGGAGTCGCCTTGTCTGAAACCTCGTTTGGTATCGAACGGCTCGGAGAGGTCCTTCCCGATCCTGACGGAGCTTTGAGTGTTGCTCAGCGTCAGTTTACACAGCCGTATTAGTTTTGCGGGGATACCAAATTCAGACATCGCGGCATAAAGGCAGCTCCTTTTCGTGCTGTCGAAAGCAGATTTGAAATCGACGAATAGGTGGTGAGGATCGATTCTCCTTTCACGGGTCTTTTCCAAGATTTGGCGCATGGTGAATATCTGGTCGGTTGTTGATTTACCAGGTCTGAAGCCACACTGATAAGGTCCAATCAGTTTGTTGACGGTGGGCTTTAATCTTTCACACAATACGCTCGACAGAACCTTATATGCGATGTTGAGGAGGCTAATCCCACGGTAGTTGGCGCAGATTGTGGGGTCTCCTTTTTTATGGATTGGGCATAGCACATTTAAATTCCAATCGTTGGGCATACATTCGTCAGACCATATTTTACAAAGAAGCTGATGCATGCACCTTATCAGCTCTTCGCCGCCGTGTTTGAATAGCTCGGCCGGCAATCCGTCGGCCCCTGCCGCTTTGTTGTTTTTCAGACGGGCAATTGCTATTCGAACTTCTTCATGGTCGGGCAATGGAACATCTGCTCCATCGTCATCGATTGGGGTATCGGGTTCGTTTTCTCCTGGTGTTGTGTGTTCACTGCCATTCAGCAGGCTGACGAAGTGTTCCCTCCATAATTTAAGTATGCTCTGGGCATCGGTGGCTAGATCACCTTGGGGGGTTCTACAAGAGTATGCTCCGGTCTTGAAACCTTCTGTAAGCCGCCGCATCTTTTCGTTGAATTTTCGAGCATTACCCCTGTCGGCCAGCTTATCAAGCTCTTTGTACTCACGCATTTCGGCCTCTTTCTTTTTCTGTCTACAAATGCGTCTCGCTTCCCTCTTCAACTCTCGGTATCTATCCCATCCCGCACGTGTTGTGGTCGATCGTAACGTTGCGAGGTAGGCAGCCTGTTTTCTCTCCGCTGCGACACGGCACTCCTCGTCGTACCAGCTGTTCTTTTGCACTTTCCGAAAACCAATGGTTTCGGTTGCAGCTGTACGTAAGGAGTTTGAGATGCCGTCCCACAGTTCCCTTAAAACGAGTTGTTGACGAGTGCTCTCAGAGAGCAGGAGTGCAAGCCGAGTAGAAAATCGTTCGGCTGTCCGTTGTGATTGCAGCTTCTCGACGTCGAACCTTCTTGTGTTTGTTGGCGTGCGTTTTTTGCTGCACAGAGGCGGGTGCGAATTTTGGCTGCAACAATATAGTGATCCGAGTCGATGTTAGGACCTCGGAGCGCACGCACATCTAAAACACTGGAGACGTGTCTTCCGTCTATCACAACATGATCGATCTGGTTGGTGGTTTTTCGATCCGGAGACAGCCAGGTAGCTTGATGTATCTTCTTATGCTGGAATCTAGTACTACAGATAACCATATTTCGGGCCCCGGCGAAGTCGATCAGCCTCAACCCATTTGGGGATGTTTCCTCGTGGAGGCTGAATTTACCGACCGTAGTGCCAAAGATACCTTCTTTGCCCACCCTGGCGTTGAAGTCGCCAAGCACGATTTTGACATCGTGGCGGGGGCATCTCTCATAAGTGCGCTCCAAGCACTCATAAAAGGCATCTTTGGTCACATCGTCCTTCTCTTCCGTCGGGGCGTGGGCGCAAATCAGCGATATGTTGAAGAACCTCGCTTTGATGCGGATTGTGGCTAGACGTTCATTCTCCGGAGTGAATGATAGTACTCGGCGACGGAGTCTCTCTCCCACCACAAATCCAACACCAAACTTGCGCTCCTTTATATGGCCACTGTAGTAAATGTCACAAGGACCTACTCGTCTCTGTCCTTGTCCCGTCCATCGCATTTCTTGGACGGCGGTGATGTCAGCCTTTATCTTTACGAGGACATCTACCAGCTGGGCAGCGGCACCTTCCCAATTAAGGGACCGGATATTCCAGGTGCATGCCCTCAAATCATAGTCCTTATTTCGTTTGCCGTGGTCGTCATCAAAAGGGGGGTCTCTCATCCGAGGCTGTTTGCGATTTTTCATTGGGGATGGTGTTTTACGTGGCGGGTCCCAAACCCAGCGCACAACCCTAAGTAGGGGAATATTTCGCCTTCTCACTTTAGCTCGCCTTCAAACGGATGTTCTTAGGCTACCCAGAGGATACTTGGTCAAAGACCGGAAGTCGTGAGCTGCTTGAGTCATATGTAAAAGAATCGTTTCTGGCCACTCCCAAGTGAATGGCGATCAGAGAACTTTCCTCACTTGTTTTGATGTCTGTTACTATTATAAGGAATCGTTCCCTAACTCGAGGCAAGTTCAGGCATTCAGCTTAAAGTGCCAGTATGTGACACGGATATATTTCATGGTGGCTATGAATAGTGGCCGTCCTTCCAGTATATGTTTACAGCCGTGTACAAGTTAACACACCATAGTAGCCAACAACAAAAGAACAAGAGCAACATCACGCTTCCGGACAACATTTCAATTCCACCGAAATCTCTGACGATGCGTCTGGAGCTGAGCGTGCGGAAATTATTTTTCAAACTACAGAAGCCAGGTACTCCACTGCCAACGATATTGCTGACGACGCGCTCAACGAGTTGCGCGTGACAACAACAAACACCTATCGCTGCTACTGCGCTGGCAAGTCACGCGGCAGAGCGTGTGCAGTTTATTCAGACAAGTATTTAGGCGTAGTCGCCACTGCAATAGTTTTAAAAAGTTCAGTTGTATTTACTCGCTCAACCTTTACGGCTGCCCTTGCTCCGAAGCAAGGGAAATAAAGAACATTATAAACTTATAAACAACCGATCTTGTCATTAAATAAACCATCCTAAATTATCACAAGCACAGAAATTGTATCACCTCAGATATAAAACCAAAGGTCAAGCAGTAGTCCGGTCAATTTAGACATAAAAATAGTGATCAAAGAAAGAAAATTCCGGTAAAGTTGAATTTTTGTAGAGACCTTAGGTTTACCATAAAAATAAAGTGTCAAAAGTCCCCATCGATCCCATATATGCTAAAGAAGTTATTCGGGGTTAGTTTTATGGAAAAAGTACCCCAGAGCAAGGTTGTAGATCTTAAAATTTTCTATAAAAATGGTCCCCTTGATTTTTTTATGCTAAGACCCACCATTTCCCAGATATCGCGCTTGTAGGAATCACCTTCTACATAATGTGCACACATATGCCACGTATGTGTATTTGTATATACATATTCAGGTAGTGAAGCAAGCAAAAATGCCTACGTGTGTCCTTTTATGTATATATTATACTATTCTATAAAATCCCCTCCCCTATCCCTTTGTGCGTGAGGTGTTGTTTACGTACCTGCTTCTTTTAGTGTTAAACGTGCAGTTCAAGTGAATATGCGTATTTATTATAAGCGTTTACCATTATAGTTTGTGCTAATCAATATTTCGAAAAAAGTCAAAATTTTGCTTTATATGTAATAAACTCTTGACTGAAGATGAAACTGTTGTGGTCAGTCGTGGAATGCCAACTTTAATCGATGCAAGTATCGCAAGAAGTGATGAGTTTACTGATTATTTAAAAAGTCATGAGTCCGTTACAATCCACGTATATTGTAGAAAATCTACACCCGGAAAACTTCAATCTCTGCAGCTAAAAGACAACGTGAGGAAGAACAGGCCAGTAATTCAAAAGTAAGTCCACCTCGTACTAGAGCGCGAGTAAGTGAGTCCAGCTTTTGTTTTAAAGAACACTGCTTATTTTGTGGCGATGAAGCGGATGACGAAGCAGAGAAGAAGAAAGCGCTTAACCATCGCCGGAGAAGTGAGACTATAAATTCTGCAATGGAGAAAATTTTTAATTTCATTGAAAGTAATGATGATTTTCAGTTTTCGTTGGATGAATTGAAAAATGTATGTCAAAATGTAGTTTTAGAAAACAGGATTATCAAAATACGATTGAAACTAAAGTATGATTATTATTACAGAGAAGCCTGGAAAGTAAACATTTATTTGTTTTGTAGACAAATATCAAGACATCTGATAAACTAATTTACTTATTTACTTTCTGAAACTTGGGAAGGCGCAACAACGGACATATGTATATTCTTCCAAAAGTTTATCGGCTTACCCAAAATGCCAGAACTAAATTTTATTTTTACATGCGATAACCGGCTGCGATACAACGTCTGCAATGTTCAGAAGGGGCAAAAATTCAATATTAAAATTGTTTGAAAAAAAGATTTGATTGATTGCGCAACAATTATTACGGAAATTAGTTCTTCTTCTCAAATACTAATTACTGAATGAATCCGGTTTCTCCTTGCGGTTTACGGACCTCCAAAAAATAACTTGCATAGATAAATACAGACATTTAACATTTGTGAAAAAAACACGAAACAAAAAGCAAGTAAAACTACTCTGTCTTCCTCGAACATCAGCATCTACAATTCAACATTTGCTTCGAGTGTATTATCAAGTACATGCATGGCAAGGCAATCAACTGAACCCTGAAGATTGGGGTTGGAATTTGTTAAATAATACTTTGGAACCGATTCCAACTTTACTGCCCCCAGCTTCAGAAAAACTTCTCAACACTATTTTTTGCAATTGCAAGAAAGGTTGTAGTGCCAAATGTGGCTGCAGAAAAGTAGGGTTACAGTGTTCTCCAGCTTGTACCAATTGCCAAGGTCTGTCTTACTCGGATATTCAATTAAATACACAAGATGAAGATTCCTGTGATTTTGATGAAGAGACAAATGACTCATCTTCATTTCAACAATTTCTGAATATTGAGCAACAGGAAGAAGAAGACGAAGAAGAAAATATGATTGTTGAAGTTTAATAAAAAGAATATGAGTCAGATTAAAGAAACAAAAAAAATTAGGATGACAGTTAAACTCAATAAACAATATCAATAATTTTAACACTATTAAATAAGTATTGTTCCTGAAAATAGCGTTCAAAAGTTTCATGGAATAGGTCTACCGGGGAAACCACGTTAAAAAAAACGCGCCGAGTACACTAACTCACAGGTGATGTGGAAACGCGTGCACATTATGTAGAAGGTGATTCTTACAAGCGCGATATCTATGAAATGGTGGGTCTTAGAAAAAAAATCATGGGGACCATTTTTATAGAGAATTTTAAGATCTTTGCTCTGGGGTACTTTTTCGATAAAACTTACCGTTTTTGAGAAAAATCCAAAAAACCTAAAATTTTGATCTAAGCACTAACAGCACGTTACGAAAACGGGAGAATATTGGTCGACAAACAAGTGACGATATTACTGAATATACCAAAAATTCAGAAAGAAACAAGTGAAGAATTCATAAAGCTTCAATCCACTGTTTCAAATGTTTGTCGGTTTTTATCCTCCAGATAAGTGGGACCCTATTCTGGTAAATATATGCACATCTGCATTAACAGAAAAATCGTTACTTTTGTGGGGCAATTGGTCTCATCGCAAGGAAAGTGCCCATCGTGGCAGCAAATGAAAATTTCTTGCTTCTTCTTCTTCTTTACTGGCGTAGACACCGCTTACGCGATTATAACCGAGTTAACAACGGCGCGCCAGTCGTTTCTTCTTATCGCTACGTGGCGTCAATTGGATATTCCAAGCGAAGCCAGGTCCTTCTCCACCTGGTCCTTCCAACGGAGTGGAGGTATGCTTCTTCCTCTGCTTACTCTGGCGGGTACTGCGTCGAATACTTTCAGAGCTGGAGTGTTTTCGTCCAGTCGGACAACATGACCTAGCCAGCGTAGCCGCTGTCTTTTAATTCGCTGAACTATGTCAATGTCGTCGTATATCTCGTACAGCTCATCGTTCCATCGAATGCGATATTCGCCGAGACCAACGCGCAAAGGACCATAAATCTTTCGCAAAACTTTTCTCTCGAAAACTCGCAACGTCGACTCATTAGTTGTTGTCATCGTCCAGGCCTCTCCACCATATAGCAGAACGGGAATTATGAGTGACTTATAGAGTTTGGTTTTTGTTCGTCGAGAGAGGGCTTTGCTTCTCAATTGCCTACTCAGTCCAAAGTAGCACCTGCTGGCAAGAGTTATCCTGCTTTAGATTTCCAGGCTGACATTGTTTGTGGTGTTTACGCTGGTTCCATGATAGACGAAATTATCTACGACTTCAAAGTTATGACTGTCAACAGTGACGTGAGAGCCAAGTCGCGAGTGCGATGACTGTTTGTTTGATGACAGGAGATACTTCGTCTTGCCCTCGTTCACTGTCAGACCCATTTGCCTTGCTCCCTTGTACAGTCTGGAGAAAGCAGAACTAACGGCGCGGGTGTTGAAGCTGATGATATCAATATCATCGGCATACGCCAGCAGCTGTACACTCTTATAAAAGATTGTATCTGCTCGATTAAGTTCTGCAGCTCGAACTATTTTCTCCAGCATCAGATTGAAGAAGTCGCACGATAGGGAGTCGCCTTGTCTGAAATCTCGAATTTCTTAGTACCCAATATGAAATTGCAGAAAGGGTAGATAAAAAAACTAGTCAGAACGAAAAAAGTTCAAAACGACCTCAATAGAAGGTTCAATAGAGCCCGAGCAAGTAGCCGCAATAATTTAGGTAGAAGATGTTTTAAGAATCAATCGTTCACACCCGAATAATATACACAAACGTCATGCGAACTGTGTAGAGGAGGTCACAAGCTCAAATCGTGCAAGAAATTCAAACAATGAATATAAACGATCGAAACGATTTCGTAAGAATTGCGAAAGCAAGTTTAATTGCGTTTGCTGCCATAAAAGAGATCATTCAATGTTACATATAACAAATTATTCCAGCTCACCCCCAAACAGCACAAACGTAATAAGAACAGCAGGTTTAGTTGCAACAACAAATTCAGAAAACTGCCAAGAAGCGCCATGCTGCTCAAAATCGTTAAAAACCCTACCTACCTACTAGTTGTCTCCATCGAACACCGAGGAGAAATGTTTAAACTTAGAGCCTTAATAGGCCAAGGATCACAAAGATCATTTATAGCGCCTAGGGCTCAAAACAGGCTACAGTTGCTAACAAAACTAACCAATTTTGAAATCACGGGAATGGGCGGAAGAGTTGTTCAAAAATCAAATAAAATCTACCCCATTACCCTCTTTTCCCCCCAAGCGGATAAGCGCATACAAGCAGAAGCTATTGTCTTAACGCAATTAACAAATACGCTACCCAGCTATCATATCAATAGCAAGCATTGGCAAAAGGTTTCACACCTAAAGCTAGCAGACCCAAACCGCAACAACCCCGCTCAAATAGATCTTCTATTAGGCAGCGACCTCATACCACAAATAATACTCGAAGGTATTGAGAAAATTACAAATACACTTCTGGCGCAAAATATTATTTTCGGATGGGTTCTAAGCGGACTAGCTGCGAAATCAGTCACAACAATGACACCTCAAGTTGATAAAATCTTAAACGAGTTTCTCAGTTCACAATTAAAGAAATTTTGTGAATTAGATGAATCCATCATAACCTCTAAGGATCAGTATTGTGAGGGAGGAGGGGAGAAAATCGTCAACGGCAAATACTACTCCTTTTACCTTCCACTTCACGCAGTAGTAAAGCCAGACAAAAAAGCAAACAAGGTAAGAGTTGTTTCTAATTCCTCGAAAACTACTAGTTCGGGGAATTCCCTAAATGATATCCTATTTACGAGACCCTCGCTCCAACCAGAATTAATGCTTCTGATATAAAATAAGCGTATATTCACATACATATTCAACGCGGACGTTGAAAAAATGTATCGGCAAATAATCGTGCATAAAGACGACCAAGATTTTCAAATTAAAAAATTATAAACACCTACCTTTGGCGTTAACTGTGCACCATATTAAGCCATTTGAACACTCCATGAATTGGCAGACAACACAAAGTCAGAATTTCCTCAGGCTGACAGGCAACTGAAGTGTTAGAAACTCAAACGTATGTAGACGATATTCCGTCTGGAGGTCACATGCTTTCACAAGCATACGAGGTCTTATCACAGGTAACAAATGATCTCAAATCCGCAGGGTTACCATCAAAAAAGATTACGGCTAATCATCCAAATATGTTCAAAAATATTCCAAACGAAAATTTGTTGGCCACCACTTTCCTTGTATTCGAAAAGGAAAGTACAACAAAAACCCTAGGCATCCAATGGAATTGCGATATCGGACCAGTTCTCATACACGACTGAGTTCATATCCGCATTATCAGCCATAACAAAACAGACAGATTTTATCCTCGGTGGCAAAACTTTTCGACCCCGCAGGATGGCTTTCGCCAATTACGATACAAGTAATAATCTTAATACAAAAATTATGGCTAGATGGAACCGACTGGGAGGCACAAGTGAAGCCTCTTCCCTTAGAAAAACGGTCCCAGCTTGCAAACAATCTCGATGATATTTCTCAGATACAAATGTTTAAATAAGTTAAGCCACTCTACCCGGGAAAAATCGGCGCACCCTATCTAGACACAACACCAATACACCACGCTTGGGGACGTTTTGGATTTCACCACAGCAGATGTCAACTATCAAAAGAATAGGATCATCGCTGTTTATTAACACATTCGTTTACACACCGCGCCGCGTCGACACCTTTCGCCAGCACATACAATTCGTCACATATCAAAATCAAAATTATTTCCCAAGAGCGCGAAAACGCAGTGCCCACATCATCCAAGACTAATCACAAAACTGAGCAGGTGCTCTCGTGTAAAAGAAGTAAGTGAAAAGTTATATTTTAAATATCTATTTTTTTTTCTTGTGCGAAGATCACAGAAAAGAGAATTCGCAAAGAGCGCATATTCTCTCTCTCCCTTCCACAAAAAACAACACATCGCACAACCCAAGCAACAAGAGAAGTTAGAGAGGCGGCATCTCTCCCGATTACCCAATCGAAAAGAGGCCGCGCAAAGAGCTCTGAAGAACCAATAGCAGAGGAGCAGACTCAGCAACAAACGAAACGAACTTGTTTCAATTCGCTAAAAACCCGGGCGAGAACAAATCTAATTGGTCAGTTTAAACGATCAATTATAATGAAGGACAGCGTCAATACCAACAATTTAGAAGGCATTACAAAGTCACTACCAGCAACTCAGTTGGGCACAAAAACATCAAAAGAGGCTAACTGCGACTCTCTGAAACCAATGGAGGAACCGTGGAACATAGTAGCTAGGAAAGCTAACCAAAAGTCTACGAAATTACCGAAGACAAAGCCCCAGGCCATATTAATCTCAAAAAATGGGAATCTTACCTGTGCTGAAATCCTACGCAAAATTAAGACAGACTCTAGTCTGAACACATTCGGAAACATGGTAACCAAAATACCCAAAACACAAGGCGGAGAAATGCTGCTACAGCTAAGTAGTACAGTGATACCAACAGACTCGCACGAAAATATGAAGAAATGCCTTGGTGACCAAGCAAACGTTAAATTGTTGACCCAGGAGATCCTACTTGAGTGTAAAGACTTGGATGAAATCACCAGAAAGGAAGATGTTCTTTATGCTTTGCAAAGAGAGTTGGGAGACAAGGAGTTGACGATCTCAGTAATTATGGGCATAAGAAAGGCTTACGGAGACACTCAAACTGCACTCAAAAAACTTCCGGTTGAGGCAGCTAGACAGCTTCTACAAAGTAGAAAGCTGAAAGTCGGGTGGGTAATCTGCCGTATTCGGGAACATAGGCAGCCGCAGCGATGCTTCAGGTGTCTTGACTATGGTCACACAGCGAAAGTGTGCACAAACGAGGATAGGTCTACGATCTGCAGAAGATGTGGCGAAGGTGAACATCAAGCCAAGGACTGCACCAATAAGCCGAAATGCTTACTCTGCCTGAAGGCAGGATCCAAAGAAACTGAGCATTTCACTGGAAGCGTCAGGTGCCCGGTATATAAGAAGGTTGCACAAAAGGTCTTATGAGATTATTACAACTCAACCTTAACCATTGTCAAGCGGCACAGGACCTGCTAAAGCAGACGATCGCTGAAAAGCAGATCGACTTGGCATTACTCAGCGAACCATACAGAACCGGGCGGAGTGTTAACTGGTTAAGTGACACAAAAAAATAAGGCTGCTGTATGAAAATGTAACCCAAGCTTCCCTCAATTGGAGTCTACATGCTCGTTCAACGGCTTTGTTAGAGCTAAAGTTAGCGACATATATATTTATAGTTGCTATTTACCCCCCAGCATCAATGATGAGGAATTTAAGAATATTATCGACAACATTGTGACCGATGCCCGAGGTAGAACTAAATTGGTAATAGCTGGCGATTTTTATGCCTGGGCTATTGAATGGGGATGTAAAAGAACTAATAGTAGGAGCAAAGCCTCACTAGAAGCTTTTGCTTCCCTTGAACAACTCAACACAAGTAACCAATGCATGTTCAACAAATGCGGCCGACAATCAGTGATAGACCTTACTTTCATAAACTCAAGCCTAGTTCGTAAATCGCAATGGCAAATTAGCGAAAAAAGTAAACATGAATGTTTTCTCAAGCTTTGTGACGATGCTGATAACAATGTCTCGGGGCTCGCATACAAGACAGTAATGGGGAAACTACGCATTCGAGATCAAATGCCAACTTCCTCTACAACCCTTGACAGAATTGTCTCAGTCCTTTTCCCGACCCGTCCCCAACTACCTCGAGATCTCGCGATGTTGCAACAAATAGAGTTGGTACCAGAAGTAACGAACGAAGAAATTATAGAGGAATGCGACCGGCTCGACCCACGTAAAGCCTCAGGACCTGATGGTATCCCAAATATAGTGCTTAAAACAGCGATTGTTAGGAACATAGACCCATTTAGAGCACTTTTCAATTTGTGCATGCAGGATGGTTGTTTCCCCACAATTTGGAAAAGGCAAAACCTAATATTGCTGCCAAAACCTAACAAATCGCTGGCAGACCCGTCCCACTACAGTGGTCTGCACCACTCTGCATGTTGGACTCTGCGGGAAAAATTCTTGAGCGGATCATTTATCAACGCTTTAGTAAGGCCATTGACAACGCCGGCGAATTATCCCCAAACCAATTTGGATTTAGCAAGGCAAGATCGACAATCGCAGCGGTGACACTGGTGAAGACACTGGCGGAAAATGCCATTAGTGGGGAAAAGATGGAAAGGTGGTACCATCAAATACTGCATGGTTGCAACCCTCGACATCAAAAATGCGTTCAATACGGCATCATGGCCAAGTATACTAAGTGCGTTAAAAAACTTCTCTGTGCCGGCATATCTCTACAACCTGATAGCCAACTACTTCAACGACAGGACCCTATGCTATAACACAAACCAGGGCTACAAATACAAAATCTCAGGGTGAGTGCCACAAGGATCTGTACTCGGGCCCCTCCTCTGGAATATAATGTATGACGGAGTACTGCGACTCAAAGTACCGGAAAACGTTCATATCATTGGGTTTGCAGACGACATTGCTGTCGTGGTAATAGCTAAACATATAGAGGATATAGTTTCAGTAACCAACACGACAATTTCTCAAATTAGCGACTGGCTCGAAACTAATGGACTATCTCTGGCAGAGAGCAAAACAGAAGCCGTACTTATTACAGGAAGAAAGGTCCGAGAAGTTGCTACATTCTGCTCTAAAGGTGTAAGCATAACCACTCAGCCTGCTATAAAATATTTGGGTATCGTTCTTGATGCAAGATTATCATTTAAAGAACACGTAGTTATGCAAGCGAAAAAGCTACAAAAATATGCAGAGCTCTAACCCGGCTAATGCTCAATACCCGTGGACCAAAGCAAAATAGGAGACGACTACTAGCCGGAGTATTAAAGTCAGTTGCTCTATATGGCGCCCAAATATGGGAGAAAGCTCTTGAAGTCAAATCATATCGTCGCGGCCTATTTTCCACGTACACCATATGCGCATTAAGAGTATGCTCCGCGTTTCGTACAGTAACCGAAGACGCTGCCCTAGTGATCGCGGGCTTACACCCGCTAGACTTCTTAGCCAAAGGGCACACATACCGTTCGAATGAGAGAGTAACGCCCAGAACCCAAAAAGAGAAAGCCGGAGCAGATACGGTGCTGGCAAAAACGATGGGAAGACAGCCGAAATGGCCGCTGGACATTCCGCCTAATCCCTAAAATAGAACTATGGCTTAATAGATCGCACGGAGAAGTAGATTTTTACCTCACTCAAGCTCTCACTGGACACGGCTGTTTTAAATCATATTTGAAGCGATTCAAACATGAGGACAACGATGTATGCGATTATTGCGGAGGCGAGAGCATCTAGAATGTGGAGCACACAATGTTCCAATGTGCGAAATACGACGAAAAAAGGCAGTTTTTGAAAAATGCATTCGGGAAAGACCTAACCCCAGAAAATCTAGTGTCTCAAATGGTACAATCACTAGATAAGTGGAAAGCCGTGTCCGAAGTGACAGTAAAAATCATGAAACGCCAAAGAGCTGGAGAACAACAACGTAGAATATTACTACAAATTCTAACGAACAACTAAGACGCGACACACAAACCATGACTGGAGCAGACAAGGAGGTTTTGGTGACAATCACTGTACTAGGGGGGTATAAGACAAACCGAGGTGGGGCCAAGTAAATGCAGCTTGCTAGAACCATCACGTACGTATGAGTAATACTCAACCTTCCTCCTGACGTAATACTTGACGGTACCGGGGGGGTTCGGTAAAAGACAGTAGGAGGTTTAGTTCGGATTAACGTTACACACTGACCTGGGTTCAGGCTTTCGATTCCTCCTCGTAAAAAACAAAAAAAAAACAAAAACATACTCTCTTCACCACACACATGAGGACACCAAGCACAATTAACAAAAGGGACTGACGGACGGCGCCCGGCCTCTTTTGTTCTTGACCCCTGCATATACACGTTTTAACATCGCGATCGCCGATCAAACATATATTTTTTCCAAACCGTGTTTTGCGAATTCATTGCCGTCAGTCAATAAGACCACCACGCTTTTTTACACTAATGTCATTTGTAAAAAACCATGACTATCCCATCTCTCTTATCATCAAAATACGTATATCATACATTGGGATTTGATGCATATCAAAAATAATAATATAGCTATGTGATAATATTGAGGATATTGAGGGCAAGACGAAATATCTCCTGTTATCAAACAAACAGTCGTCGTACTCGCGACTTGGCACTCACGTCACTTTTGACAGTCATAACTTTGAAGTTGTAGATAGTTTCGTATATTTGGGAACCAGTACAAACACCACCAACAATGTCAGCCTGGAAATCCAACGCAGGATAACTCTCAGTGATGGGCGATTTTGTGACTTTTAAGGAACACTGCTACTTGTGACTGTGACTTTGTAGTAGCAGTGATTTTAAACTGTGACTGTGACTAGAATAAAAATTCTAACAGACATAGGCCAATAAAGTAGAACAAAATTGTTTCCTTTTTTCGTTTAGGTACAATGTACATATTTATTAGAATGAACAGAAATTAACATAGTAAATTCATTTTTAGAAAATCACCAAATACAAAGTATATACATAAAAGATAAAATTAAATAGTGTCAAAAATATTTACATTAAATGGAAAAGAAGGCCAAAATATTATGTTTGTAAATATTTTCCATTTGTATTCAAAAACAACAATATCTCAGTATTCCTTTCGCTTAATCTTGACCGACGACCACATACAATTTGCCCCGCATTGGAAAAAATTCTCTCGCAAGGAACGGAGGAGGCTAAAACACATAAATTCTTTTTGGCTAATTCTGCCATTTTAGGGTATCTGTATTTATTTTCAAGCCACCAATGAAATGGTTCGCAACTACGGGAAACCAGGCCATCTTCCAAATAGCGCTGAATATCAACAATGGCTTTTGCTTCTACGCTAATATGTGCTTCATGCTCATTAGCGTATTTATCGAAAGAACTCCATATTGATACTGATTTTTCAATATTTTCTTCTGTTCTTTCAGTCTGACATTCTATTTTTTCCCTTTGCATATCTATTAGACAACGTTTTATAAGTTTTTTTGTGTTATGAGCTGCTGATTCATTAGTCAACGCCACTAATTTGAATCTGGGGTCTAGAAAAGTAGCTACCCTAAGTGTATTACTGTGTTGTAAACTGCTAAAACGTTCCCTAATTCCATTTAAAAAAATTTCAATCACTTTTTGTATCGTATTTGAAATTGTTTCAGTTCGCAAGTGTCTATACACATCTAATAGACCATTTGCGATTGGTATTACCAGCGAACTTGTGCAACATATTTCACCACTAATGCTTACTGTGGCATCTCTAAATGGTTTACAAATTTCGCACAAAACAGCAACAGTCGCCCACTCGTCGCTGGTTAATATAGGTAAATTTTTTTTTTTATAATTACCAAAGTACATTTCACCGCTTCCTCTAACTCCGCAAAACGCTCCAACATTGCCAGTTTGGAGTTCCACCTCGTTTCAACTTGCTGAATTAATTTTAGAGGTTCTTTACCGCTGTTGCGCTGGTAATTTTCAAACGCTTCATTCGCTGAAGTACTTTTCTTGAAGTGAGCAACTATTATTTTAACTTTATCAGTTACTTGTTCTACTTCAGGAATGCGTAATCCTTCTTTTACAATTAAATTAATTGTGTGAGCCATACATCCAAAATGCTTCAAACCTAACTTATTAATTATAGCACTTTTTATGTTACTAGCATTATCCGACACAGCTAGCAATATTTTGTCGTCAATTTTCCAATCACTTACGATTTGTTGTATCGCCTCACCTAAGTTTTCAGCTGTATGATTTTGCCTCAGTTGGGATGAGGATAAAAGCACTGACGTTAGTTCAAAATTTTCGGAGACATAATGTGCAGTTACAGCAATGAAACTAGACGTGTTCCGCGATGTTCAACAATCAGGGGTGATGCAAAATTTTTCTCCGCTCCTAACCATTTCTCGCACCTTATGTTTACATTCCTCATACAATGCAGGAATCATTGATTTTGAAATCACACGTCTGCTAGGAATGTCATAAGATGGATTTAGAGCTGCTATAAATTCCCGAAAACCTTTGTCCTCAACTATAGAGAGAGGTTGCAAATCTACCGTAAACAGCTACAATAACTTGCTTGTTATTTCACTTTTTGATTTTAGCCGCGCGACATTTAAAATCTTAGTTTGTCTTAAAGGCTTTGGTAATGCAGTCGAAGTTGATGGAATATTCTCTTCAAAAGTAACAGGCGCATTTTTCGGCGCTGGCGTAATTTCCGACTGCAAAAATATTTTCACAATACCAATTTGATAATAAATTCAAAATTATATAACCATTTCCAATCGAACAGTAGGATGCCTCCGTTCCATATCTTTTTTAAATTTGATGTTGACGTTTTATATGATATTTTGCATTTAAAAATATCACATTTTTCGAAAACAGCATCCACTTCTTTAAAAAATTGCCACACATAACTTGTTTTGGTTATTTTTGACACAGACATCTTTAATTTTTATTAAGTATAAGCAAACTGATTTGTAACCGTTTCGTACAAAAATTTATGTAAATGATCCGTTATTTTTTAAGACGCACATTTTTAAAGTCTCAATAAATATATTCTCTGATTTCTTTTTTCAAAATATAAGGATACTCAATAGAAACTATTTAAAGTAAACGAAAACATACTTTTAAAAATATTTCGTTACTTGTAAAATACTTTTCATAAGTTTTTTTAAATTGCTATGTAAATTGATGCAATTTTAAGATTAAAAGTTTTATAATTGGCTTTACTACAGCATTGAGGTTTCTGTAATCAATTTAATTTGTACATAAGTACACGTTTAAAGATAAATTAACTTTTTATATGTTAACTGATTTATACTTATCTAAAATTGAAGAAAATTCATAGCTTTAATGAATATGAATACATCACAGCCGCAATTTTTTATGTTCCACGGTGAATGCTATTTTGTCACAGTCGCAATTTTTTATGTTACACTGTGAATGCTATTTTGCAACAGTCGCAATTTTTCATGTGATACTGTGACTGCTATTTTATCACAGTCGCATTTTTTTATATTCCACGGTGAATGCTATTTTGTCACAGTCGCAATTTTTCATGTGATACTATGACTGCTACTTTGTTCGTTAATTCCTGTCACTGTTACTTTAGGAAACTTGTCACAGCTGTGACCAGTGATTTTTAAGTAGCAGTGACAAAGTCACAGGTACTCAAATATTTGCCATCTCTAATAACACTTGCCAACAGGTGCTACTTCGGACTGAGTAGGCAATTGAGAAGTAAAGCCCTCTCTCGACGAACAAAAACCAAACTCTATAAGTCACTCATAATTCCCGTCCTGCTATATGGTGCAGAGGCTTGGACGACGACAACAACTGATGAGTTGACGTTGCGAGTTTTCGAGAGAAAAGTTCTGCGAAAGATTTACGGCCCTTTGCGCGTTAGCCACGGCGAATATCGCATTCGATGGAACAATGAGCTGAACGAGATATACGACGACATTGACATAGTTCAGCGAATTAAATGACAGTGGCTACGCTGGCTAGGTCATGTTGTCCAGATGGACGAAAACACTCTAGCTCTGAAAGTATTCGACGCAGTACCCGCCGGGGGTCTACTTCGCTTAACGTCGTATATCTCTTGCAGTTCGTCGCTCTATCGAAGACGTGGACCATAAAACTACAAAGAAGCTGATGCATGATCTTTACCGAAAAGCCACCATATAGACGGAAGGAAAACAAACTGCCTACCTTCAAGCGTTACAATCGACCACAGCACGTGCGGGATGGGATAGATACCGAGAGTTGAAGAGGGAAGCGAGACGCATTTGTTGAGAGAAAAAGAAAGAAGAAAGGAAAGGAAGATGGACACACCACCTCTTCGTCGATTTTAAAACTGCTTTTGACAGCACGAAAAGGAGCTGCCTTATGCTACTATGTCTGAATTCAGTATCCCCACAAAATTAATATGGCTGTGTAAACTGACCGTACGTACGCACCGTCAGAATCGGGAAAGACCTCGAAAGAGCCGCTCGATACTAAACGAGGTTTCAAACAATGCGGCCCCCTATCGCGCTACTTCTTCAATCTACTGCTGGAGAAAATAATTTGAGCAGCACAGCTAAATTGAGCAGGTGCAATACTCTATAAAAGTGTACAACTGCTGGCGTATGCCGATGATATTGATATCATCGTCCTCAACACCCGCGCCATTAGTTATGCTTTCTCCAGACAAGATAGGGAAGCAAAGCAAATGGGTCTGTCACGAACGAGGGCAAAACAAACAGTTGTCGCACCTTTGGCTTGGCTTCCACGTCACTGGTGATAGTCATAACTTTGAAGATGATTTCTTCTATTTTGGAACCAGAATTAACACCAACAGCAAAGTAAGCCTCGAAATCCATCGCAGAATAAATTTTGCTATCCGGTACTACTTCGGACTGAGTAGGTAGGCAATTGGGAAGTGAATTCTCTCTCGACGAACAAAGTCCAAACTCCAGGAGTCAGTCATAATCACCATCCTGCTATATAGTGCAGAGCCATGGACGATGAAAACACCTGATGAGTTCAGCGAATTAAGAGACCGACACTAAGCTGAATGCTAAGCAGAGAGTATTCGATGCAGTACCCGCCGGGAAAAAGAGAAAAAGGAAGAGCTCTACTCCTTCCGAAAGACCAGATGTAGAAAGACCTGGCTACACTTAGAATCTCCAATCGACACTAACAAGTGAAAAGGAAGAACGGTTGTTGGAAACTCGACTATAACCACATAAGTGGTGTCAACGCCACAAACTTAACCTCTCTAATTTTCCACCGCTCTTGCAGCATCTGCTCAAGTAGACTACTGTGGTCATGAACGGCCCGATAAGATGTTGTTTCATAAGTTCACTATCTGCCGCCGCTTCTTTTCAGAACACTTCGGTGGGCAGACAGTTTCACGTTTTGGGCCGGTCAATTAACATTCTCCATTAAATTTGAAGTTTCTGTGTTTTTATACCCTGAACAGGGTATATTAAGTTTGTCACGACGTTTGTAATACCCAGAAGGAAGCGTCGGAGACCCTATAAAGTATATATATAAATAATCAGTATGTTGAGCTGAGTCAATTTAGCCATGCCCGTCCGTCCGTCTGTCTGTCTGTATGTCTGTATATATACGAACTAGTCCCTCAGTTTTTAAGATATCCTTTTGAAATTTTGCAGACGTCATTTTCTTTTTAAGAAGCTGCTCATTTGTCGGAACGGCCGATATCGGACCAATATAACATATAGCTGCCATATAAACTGAACGATCGGAGTCAAGTTCTTATATGTAAAACTTTCACATTTGACAATGTATCTTCGCCAAATTTGGTATAGATTATTTTCTAGGGCAAAAATGTAATTTCCGAGAAAATTGTTCAGATCGGTTAACTATAGCATATAGCTACCATACAAACTGAGCGATCGGAGTCAAGGGCTTGTATGGAAAACTTTCGTATTTAATGTGCTATCGTCACGAAATTTGGCACGGATTAGTCCTTAAGGCAACAATATAATCTCCGAGAAAATTTTTCAGATCGGTTAACTATAGAATATAGCTACCATACAAACTGAGCGATCGGAATCAAGGGCTTGTATGGAAAACTTTCGTATTTAATGTGCTATCTTCACGAAATTTGACATGGATTAGTCCTTAAGGCAACAATATAATCTCCGAAGAAATTGTTCAGATCGGTTAAATATAGCAAATAGCTGCCATACAAACTGAACGGTCAGAACCAAGTTCTTGTATGAAAAACTTTCACATTTGACGATATATCTTCCCGAAATGTGGTATGAGTTATTGTTCATTGAAATAATGTAATATCAGAAGAAATTATTCAGATCGGCTCAATATAGCATATAGTTGCCATACAAACTGAACGATCGGAATCAAGTTCTTGTATGGACAACTTTCACATTTGACGATATATCTTCACGAAATTTGGTATGAGTTATTGTTCATAGAAATAATGTAACATCAGAAGAAATTATTCAGATCGGCTCACTATAGCATGTAGCTGCCATACAAACTGAACGATCGGAACCAAGGGCTTGAATGGAAAACTTTCGCATTTAACGTGGTATCTTCACAAAATTTGGTATAGATTATTTTTTAAGACAACAATGTAATCTCCGAAAAAATTGTTCACATCGGATTACTATAGCATAGCTTCCATAAAAACTGAATAGTCGGAATAAAATGCTTGCTGGCCAGTTACGTCTTTAGATTTACTTAAACACATAGTTACTAAAAGAAAAGCACCTGTGAAGGGTATATTAGATTCGGTGCAGCGGAAGTTAACGTTTTTTCTTGTTTTTTTGTTAGTATTGAATCTCAAAATTAATCACTGTGTATTTAAAGTGAATATTTAAAGTCGTAGGCTCATTTAATTTTATTAATATGCTTTATCTTCCGTCAGGGAAGACAATTTAAAGTCAGATGAAAAGTCGGATTATTGCATTTACTTTTGACATTTCTTAGGGATACTCGAGAACATATTTTCAAACCATTAAATAAATATACTAGCCGACGCGGGAAACATTGTTTTCCCACATACGTCATCTTTATTAGGAAACATTTTTAGAAACAACTAACGCCATGAGTGAGTTCGGGATGTAATTATAATTGAAAAAAGTATGGGTTTTCGGCAAAATCAATTTATTTTATTCAAAATAGTCTTCTTCTGCTTCAAAACATTGTATTGTCTAAAAGCATGTCAAACGAGTGCTTTAGCTCGTTGGCCGGTATAGCCGCCAGTATGTCGGTGAAAGCCTTTTGAATGGCCCTACGTCTGCATAACGCTTTCCTTTCTTTGGCAAATGCATTTTTCCGAAACGAAAGAAGTTGCACGGTGCCTTACCAGGTGAATACGGGTGTGGTTAATGGTTAAAATGTGATTTTTTGTCAAATAATCGTCCTTAGAATGTTGGATTCTGAGCAATTTTTGGTCGTCAGTTAATTTGAGCGGAACAAACCATGCACACACCTTTCGTAAGCCCAAATGTTTGGTCAAAATGCGATAAATCGATGTTTTGGAGATTTTCCATTTGCTTGAATTTCAATGATGATTTCGGCTGATTTTTGATGAATTCACCCACAGTTTCGAAGGAATTTCCGGTGATCACGGATTTTCATTGGCCCACATGTTGATCGTCATTTATGTCCTCACGACCACTTTGAAAACGTTGAAACCACTCGTGCACTCTGCTACGGGATAAGCAATCATCGTCATAAACTTGTTTCGGGTAAAAGTTTTACCAATTTTTAAAAAAATTTAATGTTGGCTCTTTGTTCGAAGCACATTTTCGCACCGATAACATAAACATACTGACACTTAAAACGCAATAATTTTACTTCCAAACCATGAAATGTCATGTCATGAAATTCATGGACAATCGATGAAGATAAGAGATTCTAACGCACCAGTCGATATTTAGACAGCACCACCAGGGGGCGCTAAATTACAAAATGTCGGAAAAGGTAAACGAACAGCTGGTGTGATGAGGGGTGCCGTGTGGCAGTAGAGAGAAAACATACTGCTTACCTCGCAACGTTACAATCGACCACAACACGTGCGAGGCGGAGTAGATATGGAGAGTTGAAGAGGGAAGCGAGCCGCAGTTTCAGAAAAAAAAAGAGAAAGGAAAGGAAGATTAAGACACACCACCTTTTCGTCGATTTTAAGCCCTTCGACAGCATGAAATTTTTGAACGCAGCTTGTACTTACTCAGAATGTTTTGACATACAAGAGCTATTTGTGTTGTTTATAGAAACTTAAAATATCCATCTCGATCAAAAAATGGAATAAGTTGGCGAACATTTTTGCGTGATTATTTTTTACAAATTTCGACGTGGAGTAACTCAACAAGAGTGGATACATGATCTTGATTCACTTGTATAAGTAAAATACAGGCAAAACCAAGCATTTCGTCCTTCAAACTGGATTGTGCTCGGCCAAAATTAAAGGAACTGTGTAAATAAAAATCGGGCAAAATCAAACATTTGGTCTTCGAGCCGGATAGTAGATCGAGCCAAAATTAAAAGACCAGTATAAATAGAATACAGGCAATATCGAGGAATTGGTTCTAACCAGCCAAAAACGTTGTGGCAAATATAAACGCTCTATTATACATACATTTACGTATGCATATGCTATATATGTACATAGGCAATATAAATAAAAGTCCTGTTACTTAAACAGGCAAATTAAAAAAGAAATTGTGAGACGGGTGCATATTCCCGCGTATTCGTTTGATTACATAAGTCGTATTAATATGAAACTAAACGCCGTATAATACCTATTATTCAAATCAATATTCAGCGGCTTTAAATTGAAGATTTTTTTGAAGAATAAAAACAATTTCTTAAAAATAATAAAATAAAGAAAAAGCCGAGCTTTCGAACACTGCGGATTTATTACAACGAAAAACTAAATCCGAAAGTAAACAGCAGTTAAAATGAGCAAAAAAGCTGTTCGCTCACGAAAAATTTCCAAGCAAATGGTTGAATGTTTTTTAGGAAAACAGAAAAAACTGTCTCGAAGAATACAGAGCAGTAAATCCTGAGTAGTATACAACAATTTGGTTTCCAGTTGTTTTCAAGAAGCCGCTATAATTAAGAAACAAATATACATATCTATATTAAGCTACAATAATTTATAGCTATCTACACATCAAAATTAGGTCATATTGGTCAGTCTATCTTCATCGAATAAAGTGGATGGCTTGCCCACGTGAGAACATAAAGTTGTCCGTGGGAAAATAACTTCCGTTGTAAAAGATGCGGTGGCATACTCGGCATATCCGATAAATTCTTTTACTGCATTGGATAATTCACAGCTACGTTGACATTGCAAACAACTCGCTTAACACCAATTCCCTCGGTAAGAACTAAATTTAATCGATTTATATTCACATTTTTTGCTATCAAAAGCGATCTTTTTGCCAACCATTCAAGATGTTTATATTTTGAGTGTACATCGAGACATTGTCGATAAGAGTATGTGGGCGGGTCATCGTAAACTGATAATTATGCTGAAATCCGATAGTAATTTTATGTACCCAATATTCTAATTCACAAATGCACATACGAGTATGTATGCACATAGCCAATAGGTAACAGTTGTTTTGAGAGGTTTCGACAGATGGATTTTGAAGCATACTTTTATTTTTATTTTTTCAACATCAGTCAGGATAATTTTAAGCAAGCATTAATTTTTGCATGAAATCACCTGAAGGGAGTGACAGAATAGCACCAAATAATTTGTCATTGTTTTTATATATTTCAATATCCTATCCAATGCAAACATTCGCTTGCGTGTCATAATGCATTCATCCCAAATTATAAGATTACGTTGCACTGTGACCATACATGAGCCCTTCTACCTTTATCTAATAAAGTTGCTGCAATGCCAGATAATGCAACGGGCAATGCGATATTCACTGTTTACATGAGTTTGTAACCTTTTTGCAAGTTTCGATGCTGTAATCCCGTACCATTTTTAAACGAAGATCACGATGCAGATCCGAATTGCGTATGTACCATGGAGCATTTACTATTTTTCGCAGAACTGTGTTTTGGAATCTTTGAACCGCTTCGATGTATAACGGAGCAGCGCATCCCCATAGTTGAATTCCATGTGTTCAAATAGGTTTCAAAGTTTGATTGTGACTAAGAGTTTATTTTATGTTATTAACGGTGATTTCTTGCCGATCAACCAGTTTATTTTGTGGCATTTTAGTTTTAGTTCCGAAACTTTTTTTTGTATATGCTTCTTCCAATTCAACTTTCCATCCAACGTCATACCAAGAAAATATTTAAATCTTTTTTTATGATTTTATGGTATATTAAAACAACTGACCTTTGATCTTTCAATACTTAATAAAGTGAATTTAGCCTTTGGTTCTCAATTAACAAATGTTTTTTATCATTAAAATTAATACTACTATGCATCACATTGCAAAACGTTACATGAAATATAATTAAATTTCGCATTTTCTTTAATTCTCATTGCTTTAAATTTTTTATTAGCGATCTTGAACGGCGACAAAAAATCTCTCCGTTCACATATATTCTTGGTATAATTTCGATCTGGCCGTTCCAGCCATTCCAGTTGCAAAACGTCAAAACTTATCAGATCCAGTCAACTGTCAAAGTTTGGTAGGTGAACGGTTCTCACAAGTTCAAGTGACAGGGGAGTTGGGCATCTCTTTATCTCTAATGTAAATGCTTCGTTGTACCAAGAATAAAGGGATGTCCAACTTATTCCAGTGTGAGAACGCTTCAAAATTAGCCTTTTGTTATGACATTTTCCATTATGGCCAGATTGAACAAAATAATAATTTTTGGGTGTTTATCAACCCAACACCCAACATTTAGTACGAATAAAAATTACTAAATAGAGGTTATTTATTATATGGAGAAACTATTTAAATCTTTTTAAAATATATTAGAACAACTGACTTTTGACCTTTCAATACCCAATAAAAGGATTTAAACTTGTTAGCTCTCAATCATTAAATGTTTTTTTAATAATTTTTCATTGAAAATAATACTAATAAGCTTCAAATTACAAAACGTTTCATCAAATACCTTTAAATTTCAAAAATTTATTTAATTTTCATTGTTTAACATTTTTTATAAGTGGTTTTGAACGATGCAACAAATCCCTCCGTTTACATATTTTTTTGGTAAGATTTCAATCTGGCCATCGCTCGTTTCCAATTGCTAAACGTCAAAACCTAATGAACTCGATCAACTGTCAAAGTTTAGGTGGTTTTGACGTCTAGCAATCGCTCTCTCATTTCCAGTGAGTGAGGAGTTGGACATCTCTTTATCTCTGATTGTACGTTCCGTCACTGAATGGTATCAATACACCTAGTACGATGTCGATTTATTTGCAGAGTTCACAAATCGTACTATTGGTTTATTTAAATAGTGCACTATTGAATTAGCGTTTGAGCATCCCATACAATTTTCGGTTCTATTGTACGTACTATTTCGGCAATTAGTCAACTGGCGAGACATAGAAAAAATAATATTTTGGGGTCGACTTTAATATACCGTCCCAGGATTTTGGTAATAAAACGGGTATGGTCGGATAGAGGAGATATATAGCAAATTTTAAACTTTAAGCGCGAATAACTCGGAAACTATAAGCTTCCTGTGACTATAACCACATAAATCCTTGATCAGGATAATCTCCTCTATCCGACCATATCCTTATTATCCTTGATATCCTGGGACGTTATACTAAATTCTTCCCATATTTTGCGTCAAGCAACATTCTTTTTCAGCTTAAAATAATAATAATAATATTTAAAATAATAGAAAGGAGTTAATCAGAGATGTAGTGGAATCTGATAGTTTTCGGAATCAGAATCGAAACCGGTGAAAAAGTAGTAGGTATTATGAATTCAGAAAGTATTGGTTTGATGCTCGAAAGAGAATTTGTATCGGTTTTGAGTGTCATATAAACCAATTTAATCGGTTTTGATATCAGAAATAAAGCAAGAAGATAATGTCTGTGTGCTGTTAAACTGTTAAAGAAAATGTAAGTTAAGATTTTTTTTTATTTTATTGTTACGAATTAATTAACTTTTATAGCGAAAAACATAAGAACAGGAGACAGAATACACAATGATTGAATTTATAGAAAAAAAATCCAGACATCATAACAGGATTTACAAAACGCAATAAGCCGCTTATTCATAGATCTATTCATGATGGCAGGAATTAACGGAAGGTCCTCCACATAAAGATGTCACGAGGTGGAAAAAAGGTAAATAAATAAATTTAAGTGATAATAAAACAGAAATTAAAGCAAACTTATTTTTATAGGTTATAACTGAGTAGAAAAGCGAAATTAAGAGGAAATTAGCTAACAACAAAGTTGAGAGTTGAGCAACAGGAGGTGGCCCCTTTTCTTAATATCAGCTAACTCAAAATAAAGAAACTATTGTGTGTCTTTGCGGCATTTCGCAAACTGTAGAAGGCATACCAGGCATTTCTCTTGGCATGATGAATGCAGATTTGCCTTCCTCATCAAGTAAAACAATTAGAAAACTTTTATTCTAATACATCAAACAGGCAAAGAGATTTCGACGATGTACTCTCCATGTCACTAAGGCAACCAGAAGGAAATGCTAGTTTACCTGATCGTTTTTAAATATTTTTAGATGAGAAAATAAACAAAAATGGGGATATATTAGGTTGTCAAATATCTCCCTTCCTCATTTTTGTCTTTTGAATTTCGCGGCTATGTATAAAGCGCTAAAGAGCTCGTATCTGGCAATACCAGAGAACGTTTATTTGTAGAGAAGGTTCACGATGTCGCAAATTTGGGGATATTTCAATTTTGGAAAACAGAAAATTATTAACGCATTTCAACACTTAACATCAGGGGACACGAAAATAGCGGAATTGAGCATTTTCAGTGTTAAATGAGAAAAATAATGATAATTCCAATGTTAAGGAATGTACGCTTACAGATCCCTTTTTTACTATGCGCAAACGATGCTGCATATAATTTATAGATCGGTATACATACATATGTATATTTGTTATGGAAGCACATAAGTATGTACATATATACGTATTTTAAAATTGAGTTATTTTGTGATGAATTCCATAAAATCTTTGCAAATATATGTATAATTCAATAAAATTTGTATTACTACCGAAATATGCATTTTATATAGGTTTGGTACGACATATAGTACATAATTATGTTTATATATTTATATAATAGGTTGTCAAAAAAGTCTTGCGGTATTTTTATTGAATTTTTTTTGTTTTTATTGAAATTGAAATGAATTTTTGATGACTCATGCCCAGCTCTTGACCGATGCTACGGCTGCTACTATGCCTTAATATAATATTTGCTTTGGTCAATAAACTTTTCGATATCATGTTAAAAGACCCAGCGGTCGCACATTTGCCCATATATAATTATGTTTTCATGTAAACAAATATAAAAGAACCATACGCATAATGTTTGTAAATTTGCCTACATGCAACAAATGTATGTAAATATGTACATTCAATGCTTCATGCGAAATTTCCGTTGACGCGGACAACCAATGGCGAAGCTCATATTTTTTGCTTTCATGTCAAAGAGTCAATGTGTCGAAAGACTGACGCGTCTCAACATTGTGTTGTTGGTAGAAAATCCGAGCTGTGCCGAAAACACAAACGAATGATCGCCAATTGCCACTGTTTCCCTTGCCCCTGTACCAGCTTATAATATCTCCCTTCCGCAGCTTCGCCTACAAACCAGCGTAGATATGTATGTTTGTGTGTGAGCATTTTTACATTCCTTGACAAATACAATCAATCAATCCCGGTTATGTGCCATAATCAAAGATACAGATGTTTGTGGTTTGGAAAAATAAAAATATAATATGAGACATAAGCGAGTTCGAATACTTAAGCGAGTAGTACTTAAAACAATAATTTATATGTATTTCATAAAAAACAACCGTGAGATACAGCAAGATATAGACAGTTAAGAGGGATGATTTTCATTTAAGCGGAGTACTACTTAACCGGGATTCATTGTACACATAAATCAGAGGAATATTGAATATTCTCTTTGATACATTTTTTGACTTGAAAATCGACCAATAAACTATGTTGTCAATTTTATTCTAATATATTTGAATACTTATATGCGGGTTTTTCACTTTTTCCTTCTCATAAAAATGTCAGAAATTATTAAATTTATGATTTTTAGCTTTTGCCATCGTCGCGAAAAGACGCTTGTAGGCAAAGGCATGCTCGGGGAGATGTAATGGTGTTTGTTTTTATGAATGAAGCAAGTTTGCCTGTTGAAAGTGCGCTTGCGTTCATGAGTGAAAATATTGTTGTTAGTTGTTTTTCTACAAATTTGGGCATCGACTGTTTGGCAGTCATATTGACTTGCGACGCTGCTGACGCTATTTGAAACCATTGTTGTTTTTGTAGAACAATATTCGTAATTTTTGCGGGTGACATATCTACATGTGAACGCATCTAAGTATGTATGTTTTGTATGCATTATTTATGGGGGAATGCCATACACACATATTTATGTACATGTGTACGCATGTAAGTATGTACATATGATGCTATTTGAAACGAAACGAGCGACATATTTACATGTGTACGCATATTTGTATGTTGGTTTGTGTACACATTATTTGTTGGGCAATGTCGTACACATATGCATATGTATGTACATATAGAGCAGTGCGCGCACACTTTTTATTGATAAATGATAATATCAAGATTTGAATTTGAATTGTACTTGCATATGTATGTATGTAATTATGTGCTAATATGTAGATGTATATGAAAATTTAAATGAAGTAATGTAATTTACATACAATATTATTGTAATATATGTATGTATCAAGTTTTTTAGGATATTATATATATTACCAAATATAAGAAATATTTAAAAATTAACTGTTATTCACATATTAACTACAAATAATGTATATATTTTGAAAATAGCATAATTTAATTTAAATGTTATCAGTTTTGCATGTATTCATAAAAATTCGCAAAATGATAATCATATCAATTAATATGATGGCATGTAAACGTTTAAAAATATAAGCAAAAGGCCAACATACGTCCGTAATAGCAATGTACTCTATATTTCTGAGCATAATTTTCATTAACTGCTCAGCTCTGTTCACGTGCCACTGTTAACATTTCTCCTTCTGAGCTAGCTGTGGTGAAACACGCTCATCGCATTTTGTTAACTTTTGACAGTTCACACGCTTGTCCGTTGTTACGTTCTCTGGCAATACTATACATCTTTGAAAGGTATTGACATAACCTACAAAACAACGCTATGCATGTTTAGTTTGAATATTGCATTCAACAGTTATAGACGTGTTAACATGGAGATCACTAACGCCGAAATTCACGCTATTTTAACGTTTTCCTGTGACGACGAATACCGGTCAAATCATGGAAAATATAGTGTTAGACTGGTATATGGCATCTCGTATCAACGCCCAGAAGATGGAAGTTAGTCACTAAGCCATTTCAAACAATCTGCAGAAGGCTGGATACCCAAAACAGCTTGATGTTTGGGTGCCACATGATTTGACGCAAAAAAAACCTTGTGGACCGAATCAACGCCTACGATGTGCTGTTGAAACGAAATGAACTCAACCCATTTTTGAAGCGGATGGTAACTGGCGACGAAACATAGATCGCATACAACAATATCAAGCGAAAACGGTAGTGGTCGAAAGCCAGTGAATAGTCTCAAACAGTGGCCAAGCTGGGATTGACGGCCAGGAAGGTTTTACTGTGTGTTTGGTGGGATTGGAAGGCAATCATCCACTATAAGCTGCTCCCATATGGCCAGACATTTAATTCTACCATCTACTACGAACAACTGGACCGCTTGAAGCAGGCGATGGACCAGAAGCATCCAGAATTGCCCAACAGGAAGGGTATAGTGTTCCACCAGGACAACGCAAGACCACACACTTAGTTGATGACTCGTTAAAAGCTACGGGAGCTCGGATGGGAGGTTTTATCACTTCCACCATGTATCCAGGACATAGCACCAAATGATTACTACCTGTTCCTGTCCATCGCGAACGCCCTTGTTGGTGTAAATTTGAACTCAAAAGAGGCTTGTGAAAAGTGTTCGAGTTCTTCGCAGATAAGGAGGGGGGCTTCTACGAGGGGGGTATTATGAAGTTACCTTCTAGATTATCGAACGAAATGGCGCATATTTGAACTAAATCCGATCACTGTAACACTTTTTATAAAGCATTGAATAAAGAGCAAAAAAGCGGAGCGGAGATATTTGACAACCTAATATTAAAAAAATTTTATCAAATAATAGAACCACTGACTAAAAATGCTAGCAGCTCGAGTTCTAGATATATACTAAGCAATAGAAAATAATAATAAAACTGTTGAAAGAGCTGTTGTTAGTATAAGTTATAGAAAATAATAAGATCTAAAAATAGCAACTAAATATCGACATTCTTTAGTTCGAACAAAAAAGGCAACATAACGAAAAAACAGTAATTAATAAGTAGACCTGTATTTACAAATTAAGACTGATTTTAGTTTAGTCATGACGACTGTTATTTTTAAAAACAAGAAATAAATCCATTCAATCATTATCAGATGGGAGGAAGTTGTCCTCGTCGGTTTCATTAGCAAGAACTACAACTTCTTGATTGTATTAAATTTTATAACATCTGCAGGTATTGTTTAAGGCACAACAGAGGTTTACGGTTTTAACCACTTTTTCATAGCGATAACGTAATGAGCACATTAAAGGTCGGAAACGGCTTTTTAAAACTTCGATTGTTCATGCCACAATATTCGGTGCAGCCGCATGGGCTGTGTTGAGCGTATTCTCTTTGGAGTTAAAGTGTAGATCTCTATATAGTGTTAATAAAAATTGTTCAATTCTGTAAACACATCACCCAGCAACCTGAATGAGCACTGCCCACTCTCATATTGTGATGAAAGATCGTATCGTGACTTGAAGGGATACTGTGGATCTACGATCCGTATTTTCATATCGCTGTTACAAATCTTTGTAATACATACATACAAGTAGGTTTATAAATGAGTTTGAATATTAATTTATTTTTTATACTTACTATCAACGCATTTATACTAAAATATCCCTTTCAGTTAATATACAAATGCTCGTTATCAGGTAGTTTTATTAGTGTGTTCCATCTATGCAACCGACCATTTCGGGTATTTTGTACTTCCAAAAAAGTGATTTTTTGAAATCAATTTGCGCTTTCATCTATAGAAAGTTTTTCCCACATTACCATTGGAAGGTTACGAAAAAGGCCCAAAAATAATAATAAGGGGTATGTCAATTTTTCAAAAAAAAAAAAAACAGACCAGATTACCCTACTGACCCCTTAACTATTTTGTTGCCATACTAAAATAATTGAGAAACGTCACAATGTCGCACGATTCATCCGAAATTGACATTTTTAACGTTTTTAAGGGGAATATTGTTTGATTTCAAATTATACGGGGTTATTTTAAAAAATTCAATAAAAATAATTAACGTGCATTTATATTTTGAGAATGGTTATGTTGAAAGGACAACAACCAAATTACTTAGACAGCGACGGATCACTCCAATCCCATGGAACTTTCTTCAGTATTGTAAGTATCTATTGCTATAAAAGTGCATACACATATTTATATCACATAAGTTTTTATAATCAAATTAAAGGAAAACTTTCGATTAAGCAAGGATGCATTTATGTACATATTTATGTGCTATACAGCATAAAAGAAATGTTCGATTCGCCTATCGTCTGCAATAACACCGATGTTAAAATTGTGTTCCCTCCTTAAGTTTTGGCTCATGGAACTATCAACAGTGGATTTTTAAACATGAATTGTGCATCCCACTGTTTCCTTGTTTTAAAGGAAATGCTCCCAATTTTGGAATCCACTCTTTGTACAAACGGATATGATGGAAGAAGAAAAACAAAAAACAATAAGAAAATTTTTCACTTAATCGGGAATTCCAAATATGGTTTGTTTGCGTAGATGAAACGAATGTTTCGATTATTGCTCGGTGCGAAAGCAAACATTTGTATCTAAATAGAAAAGGAGTTTACAGCATTTATGCGATGATTGTATGTAGCAACTAAGCATATAAATTATAACTTATTATTTCGTTTTAACAAATATTTTTAATCAAGCGTGCGATCAGGATGTGGCGATAACCAACATATATAATAAGAAGCTAGCCACGACTCATTTGTGTGGAGTAATAGCTCAATAAAATAGCTTTTTTGGAGCAAACATACCAAAGAGGAGATCACAATTCGGTTTACTTAGGTAACTACAATTTATATGTGTATGTGCATACATAATTATTAAAATTAAATATATTTTAGGTGATTCTGGTTATCCACTGCACGAGTATCTATGGACGCCTTTTAGAAACGCTTTACCAGGAAGAGCGGAATCAAATTTAAAGAAAAACGTGCAAAGGCAAGGAACATAGTTGAAAAGACAGTTGGAGTGCTGAAATGTCATTGTTCGTTGTATACTATGAGAAGGTGCGCGTAAACTACTATATTCTCATAGTAAAGCAACTGTATGTTGTGCTTTACACAATATTTATAAAAATTATAATGTAAATAATCCTAAACAAGAAACTTTTCTCGATATAGTTGTACCACTGGAAGCAGTTGAAGGAAACTTCAATGGAACAGCTACAGATCGTCGTCGATAACAAATTGCGAATGCATCATTATAGTGTAGTTGCATCAATAAAATATATGTACATACATGCAATAAAATAATTGAAATTAGTTGCTGAATTGCTGGAAGTACGTTTTTTATTTTGGATATTTATGTTTATTACAATTCATATATACAATTGTTTTTTTACAATTCCTTTAATTTTAATTTATCTTCTTCATTTCTTCCTTATTTCGCTTTTTTTAATACTTTCTTCCTTCTTTCTTTCTTCTTTCATTTTATACAGTGCCAATTTTCCTTTTTTTTTAATTCATAAATTTTTCTTATACCTAGCGATTTCATCGCACACTGAGTTAATGTTTTGTAATATACCGACAAGGCTTTCTTACGTTTCCACTTGCTTCTCCAAAGCCTTCATTCGCAAATTTTCGCGCTCTTCTACTTTCTTTTTCTAGGCAGATGCTGACGTTTAAAATTTTTCTCGCCTGTTCAGGTTGCACCTCGTCATCTTCCACATGTGTACTGCTTTCTTCTAGATTTGTTGGTGCAGATGCAGTGGTTCCAAATGCGGCACCGCTTGGATTCACTGTCTGCTATAAGCTGAGCAACTCTAAAGGCATTAATCTGTGTTAGGTGTAAGATCCTCCACCTGTGGCTACAATATCTTTTCTATTTTTTGAAATTTTGGTTTTTAGTCGAACCAAATCTAAGTAATACAAAAATTAATACCTTACCTTATTTTTTTCGCTGCCACTAAGTATTGAAGAGCCGATATTATTAAATTCAGCGGCAATATTTTCGCACAACTCCATCCAATTCAAACCATCAAATTCACCATGACCTCAAATTTCTTCTGGCTGGTATTCTGACAGCTGTAGCGAAGCGAGTTTCTTAAATTCGCAAGGGGCAATACCAAATATTCATTTTCGCTAGTTCTTTCGCCACTTAACGGCGAATTTGCTATGAGCTTGCTACGAGTGCTCGCAATTCGGAATAGCGAAATTCGTTTAAAATATCATTCGCTTCGCCATTGGCAATATCAGCCTAAGTGTACGTTAGAGCCAATAAAAATTTATTTAACGCGAAAATGACAAACGGATTGGAAGTGCGCGAATAAATTATTAAGAGTTTTCAAAAGAAGGGGCCACATGATCTTAATAAGACGAAGATCTTTGTGACCATTCTCAAGAAAGACACAATCATTTCGTACGCAGGACGAAGAAGGAAGCTATGCTGAAGGCGTAGAATGTACAGAAAGTTCCGGATAGAAACGACGTCAAGAAGGAAACCGCTTACAATCTGACGAAAGATTTTGTTAAGAAACTCGAATACTGCATAATGAATGACGAAACCTACGTTTTAGCGGACTTTTCGCAGCTACCTGGACATTAATTTTATCCACCCGATTTTCAATGAAATTTTGCTGAAATATTGAAAGTGAAAAATGTGACAAAATTTCCAAAGAAATTTCTTGTATGGAAAGCAATTTACAGTTGAGGCAAAAGAAACAGCTCATTCGTCACCTCGGGTATAATCAACAAGATTTGTTTGCAAGAGAGTTTGCTTCCATTTCTAAGCCAATATGAAGTATACAAGTTTTTTTTTGCTTGACCCCGCTTCATGTCACTATACCAACCTTTAGAGTGGTTCCAACGGAATGGAATTATTTTAGTACCTAGAGAGGCGAATCGACCTAACTGTCCTCAGTTGTTCAATTGTTCTTCTCCAATTTATCAATTTTTAAAATAAATTTTTTAGTAAAATATTTTAGTTTATAAACATCGGACTATTGGTTTTAAAGCATTTTCATTATTGTAACGGATAATTTTATTCGACGCAGTCCTTATAAGCTAAATTCCACTAACGATTCTCCTGGGACATCAAGTGGATTACTGTGATCTCTTAATATTTTCCTTTTAGTTTTTTCGTTTTTTTCTTTTTCTAGTAAAAAGAAAGTTAAAATTGTTGAACTCATTGCAAATTTTATTCGAAATGATTTCATAAGATTTATCACAGATTCTGATTCGAGTATTGGTTTTGCGTATGTTCGAAAAGACGAAAATCCATACACTTTCTGCGACACCATTGGAAAACAAAATTGGTTTGCAATTCTGACAGCTAAGCAAATCTGTCTTGGATTCGAAAAAACTCCTGAAAGCTGCAATTTGTGAAAGATACGCTGAGGAAATATACATGATGAAAGAAAGTAAGTATCAAATTATTATTATATGGATTTTATTTAAAAAATAAGTTCGTTTTAGGTTATGGGATGCCCACAATAATAATTGATTTATTTTAATGTAAAAACTGATACAATAGGTTTATAGACAAAAATGGTAGGACCTGCTTACAGTCGTGATGATGCGCCAAGAAGAAAGTAAGATGATAGTCCTTCAAGCTGACAGCTTATCCAGTTTTCGAGTTGCCATATCTATAATTTTTGCAGAGTTGCATTTGGGATTGCCACATCATTCCCCCCTATGCCGAAAAACGAAGTCGTATTCGACGGCTAGATTTTGTTGGGTACTCTCTATGTTGAATTGTTTGATTCGACGGGGTTTGGTAATCCTCGATGACAAAAGCTGATTTTAACCGGTGGATGGAAATGTTTAAGACCTTTCCTCGGATTTTGACTTTGAAGAATTTGTAGCTGCGTTCGACTACGGGATATTGTCCCTCATATGGTGGTTGAAGAGGTGGAAGAAATGAGTCATGGCGCACGAAAACTGATGGTGTTGAGTGCAAGTTCTTTTCCACAAATGGTACGTGCGCTGAGTTGTTTGTAGTTGGTGACGACATTAGTAACTGCATGCGAATGCGTAAATTTTCGACGAACTCACATTCGTTGGCATTGTGCGTATGTTTTTCGGAAAAGAACTCGAAGAGTATTTCCATAAACCATCTCTTTGGGTGTCGCTCTTAAATCATCTCTCCATGAGGAACGAAAACTTAAAAGAATGAATGGGAGAACTTCGACCCAGTTATTTGTCATATATCATTTTATGGCTGCTTTAATGATCTATGCCACCGCTCGTTTGACGCGGGGTGATAGGCTTGATGCCTAAAAGTCTGGAAAGTTCTCGAAATAGTGGAGATTCAAATTGCCTATCTTGATCCGTTGTTACTCTACTCGGTACTCCAAATCTAGCAATCCAGTGTGTGTAGAAATTGAAAGTAATGGTCTCTGTCGTAATGTCTTTGAGCGGGAGTGCATCCAACCATCGTGAATAACGATCGACTATTGTCAAACAGACGATATTCATATTTATGTGATCAAATCGTTGCTCTGGTAACGTAAATGTTGACAACGATGCTCTATTGTGGCGCTGTACTTTAGCTCTTTGGCACGGGATGCATTGCCTGGACCATAAGCGGCAGTCTTTTCGGAGATTCGGCCGGACGAATTTCTCTGCGATCAATTTTGTTGTTTTAGCGGCGCCGGTGTGTGCCATGTGTATGGAGTCGAAAGATGTTTTACGAAATGAAGGAGTTAAGTATGGTTGTACTTGGCTGGTGTTTACATCATAAAAGATGTCTACATCGGTGCCTGGAATCGTAAAATAAGACAAACTGTATTTGCTCACCCGGAAAATGTTCATGATGCGACAATTTTTTCCTTTCAAGATATCTGAATTGATTTTTGTCAACTTCGCAATGGATAGCTGGAGATAGTGCACATCCATTCAAGGAATTTTTAGCAACACCATTCAGGCAAAATAGTGTAGAATATAGTTACCAGAGAAAAAAGTTTAATGAATACTTTTCTAAAGATCGTGTGCGCATAGAAAATTGTTTCGGAACATTAAAAGAAAAATTATCTAGCTTAAAAGAACTAAAGTTTAGATTACATACTACGGAAAACAAAGAAGAGTGCAATGAATGAATGATGGTTTGTTGTACTTTGCAAAACATTTTTATAAGTTCGAACAACGAAATTCATGAAAGCAACATTGAACACTGTATCAATTATTAACTTCAACAAACCTTAAACGTAGGTTAAACTTCACTTAAGAATCAACCGAGTATTTAATGTCCTAAGAATACATGCATGCATAGACCGTTTTCATAGAAGTCAAACTTTATTTTCATACTTACGAAACACACAATATATTGAATTATTTTTATATGATTCCTGAATAAAAATATGCTTTTAATTTTTTTAACAAAACGGAGTAATTTTATTCAATATCTGTACATTTGTTCGGAAAGTAATAAGACTTACCTTTTATGGTATCGCCATCCAAGCTGCCTGCTCCCGTCGAGCCATCCCTTGCTTTGGCCTTATTGTAAGTCATTCGTAGATTTATAACCCTTGCTCGGACCAACTTCCATTACATTGTAATTTTGTATTATTCACACAAACGAAGCAGACGGCGTCTGTAAAGTATTTACATTTAAATATATATCCAAGATAATTTACATACGTATTTTATATTTAAACGAAAAACATACCTCAAGTTTGAAATTTTCAGATAGAAAATGTATAAGCGCCTTTTCTTCAGGCACCGTCCAACGCAGCGGACACGTTTGATTTTTTAGAAAGACAGAATAGAAGAGTGATTGGTCTGTATGAAGAGGGCTGTGTTAAGTCTTTCCCAGGTTTATCTATCAAGACAATCTGCGACCTTTTCCATGAATTAGGATAGTATCCGAGATTAAGAATTGCATTGAAGAGCAAGGAGAGCACTTCTACAGCAATATTTGGTAACTCAATTAGCATTTTTGGGGTAATATTATCATGTCCTGGTGACTTTTATGGGTTAAATTCTTTTTTGTTGTAATAATTTCAGAAGGTGAAGTCTTAAAAGACTCGAGTGACTTTTTAACTGTGTTGGGTAAACTCAAAGTTGTTCTTTGGGCAATTTGGCTGAACTACCTTTTCAGGGTGATTTGCAAAACAATTAGCCTTTTCCTCGTCACTTCGAGCCCAATTTCTACCCATGTCTCTTATAGGCATGTTGCAGTCAGTTGGTGGCTTCATGGACTTTTGGGCTTTCGAAAGGGAATTTTGCTTGTTTGAATTTGGACACAGCTTCTTTATATACATTTCGGTATTGAATTCTTCCTCACATTTAATCGCTTTTTTTAATTTACGTACAGCAGATTTGAATTTAAGCTGAGTGGAAGGAAAGCGATTTATCTGCCATTCACGCCTTGCACGCCTTTTTTCATTTACAAGCTTTTCTATTTTTCTATGCCTACTCAAGTATTTTTTATATTTTAGCCAATTCGTTTTATAAAATGTTAGACCCACTTTTGGGTCAACGTAGAGGTTGTTCACATATCTTTATTAGTACAAGAGAGTGATCAGAAAATAGGTCAGTGCATGTATCAACTGTTATGTGCGATTTATCTACATTTTTGATTACAGCAAAGTCAATTAAATCTGGTATTTTGTTACGATCACTAGGCCAATATATCGGCTTACCAGCAGATATTATGTCAAGGTTTTTGCGCTTATATATAATAGTGTGGTACAGCTGTCGTCGGATTAATTAGTCGTGAGTCCCAACACGTGTGTTTTTCATTGTAATCTCCACCTGCTAGAAATCTATGGCCTAGTGTTCCTAATCTTTAAATTGGATGTCTGTAATTTTAAACCGAGGTGGACAGTATATGGCCGTCAGGTTTTAGTCCCCACAGGGAATTTTTGTCATAAGATTTTAATGCGTGGTGATTTAATCGTTTTCTAACCAACACTGCTGTTCTTCATATGCCTTTCCATATGGGTGGTTTGTAACATAGAGTTTAAATCGCAGTATAAAGAAACCGTTTTTGTTCGTAAGATGAGTTTCTGACAATAGCATTACATCAATATTATTTTCATCCACAAATCTAATAAGTTCCAATTTATGTTGGTTAACACCGTTAGCATTCCATAAACAAATGTTCAATACACTCATTTTTTACTTAAAAAAGTTTGCAACATTTGGTTTCGTGATTTGATTACCACTTGAATCATATTTTGCATTGAAGCCATAAATTGTGTCATAGATTGGGTAAGGTTGAAAATCATAGTTACAACGCTTCCATTTGGCAGAGACAACAGCATTTAGAGTAAATGGAGCCATGTACTCGTATGAATTTCTTCGCTTGCCTTTCGGACTGAAAAATGCTCCGTCAATTTTTCAAGGATGTATAGATGATATCTCGAGACCATATATTGACAAATTTTCTTATATTCCAAATTTCAATATATATATTTTCTTTTTCATATCGAGAACATACGTATAATTATAAATGCACTTAGATCATAGCTATCATGAAGATTTCTAATTAAAAGTCACATTTCTTTCAAGACTCTAGAATATTTGGGGCAAATAATTAAATACAATAAAGTCACTGTAAAATTACAAGCTATAAATATTTTCCCACTCCTATATCACTGAAGGAGCTCTTTTCTAGGTCTCGCAACCTATTATCGAAAATTCATAAGAATTTTGCAGCCATTGTTAAACCACGTTTCTCCGAGGAGACAACGGTGGCATTGCAAAGAATCGAAGGGCAAAAATTAAAATCACTTTAGATGAACCTACAATAGTAGTTTTAGGTCGAATAAAAGAAGAACCTCAAGCTTCACTTTAACTAAATTCACCGATCATCAATCTTTAATTTTCGCCATATCAGAAAAATCCCCAATACAAAATTAAAAAGATGGAAAATTTTCACCGAAGAATATGACACTAAACTCAGTTACAAACCTGGGCATCAGAACGTTGTTGCTAATGTACTTTCCCGCCAACAAATTAATAACACATCTAACTCTGATAATTCCCAACATTCAGCACAAAGCTCCCCTATACATAGGGGTACCATACTCTCTGATTTGTCAAGGAATTTTGACCTTCGACACTGCACTGATTACCTGGTTCCCTCCTGAATCGGCGATAATTTAATTACTTTTTTTTTTTTGAGCGAGTGCGCGAAAAGTTTGAAAATCACAGCGTTTTAGTACAGTTGGGCGTTTTGAATTTGCGCGCCACTCGTAGGATGCATTTATGTACATGAATCCAAAACTCAACCGAGTTCAACTCGCGCAGGCTTTTTCGGTATAAAATTCCTGCGGGTTGAACTCGGTTGAGTTTTGGAACGCACACCATATGATATCGCCATCATACGTACATGTATGCCGTTGCATGGAAATCATATATAACACAAATGTCTGGACTCGAGTTTGCGGAATTTACTAACCACCGGTGTGTTCACAACTATTATATTTCATAAATTCAATCCGAATGCGGAATGGGCAATTTTTTACGAATAATATTTTGTGGTTTAAAATAAATCTCCAAGTCTTCACCGTGACTTTTGTGAGGTAAGCAAAAACATAGTATTGTGTCTTATAGCCATTATAGGTTATGTTACCAGTATGTGTTTTTGTTTCTTTAAAAAATATTGAGCTGATTCGCATAGCTACATTATAATTATGATATATTTTGATGAGCATATATTAAGGTGGCGCCAATTGGATATTCCAAGCAAAGCCAGGTCCTTCCAACGGAGTGGGTCTTCCTCTGCTATTCCCGGCGGGTACTGCGTCGAATACTTTCAGAGCTGGAGTGTTTTCGACCATTCGGACAACATGACCTAGCCAATCAGCTCATCGTTCGAAATTATGCACGACTTCAAAGTTATGACTGTCAACAGCGACGTGAGAGCCAAATCGCGAGTGCGACGACCGTTTGTTTGATGACTGGAGATATTTCGTCTTGCCCTCATGCACTGCCAAAACCCACACACAACACAGCACCATCCCATTAGAAAAGCAGACCAAACTTGGATCAAGAGCGATATAGAGAAAGTTAATGTTTTTTCGAGTACCTTGAAAATTTCCTTAAACCATATGTTACATCCAATGCGGCAGAAATTGAACCTTATTCTTACGAAAACTACACCGAAATGCCTATAATAACTAACGATAAAGTATGTGCAGAAATAAAAAACTGAAGTCTAAAAAATCAGCTGAGTTTGACCTTATTACCAGCGAAATACTAAAACAACTGCTTTAATAAACGCTACTATTACTCTACAATACGTACCTATTTATTGAAAAACTGCAGAGGTCAATAAGGTTCAATAAACCTGGTAAGGCAGCGAGTTAAAGAACGTAATCCTTATAATAGTCAATACAATCTTTATTTCTGAAATACTAATATATATACATTTTGGTATTATTATCTTAAAGCTAAAGCTGAAGTTAAGCATCAGCTTAATTGAATCCAGAACAAAGAGTTAGTTACAATTTTAGCTGTGACAGCAAATTCTAGCAGAACGTTAGCGTTCTGTTTTCTTTACGATTGTTTTTGTTATGCCTTCTTGTGAGGGCGAGCGATATTGTTTTGATAATAATGGATTATTGGATTCAGAACGGAAAAAGCATATTGAATTCTTAAATAATCAAAAACGTTAATTATATTTCTAATTTATGAGACAGTGTAGTTGCAAAGTGCAAAGATTCAATTTTATTTACAGTTATGGTAAGGTTTCTATGCGGAGGCTATCGTTAACTCCCCCCTTCCTAAAATGAATCGTCCCCGATTCACTACTAGTTTGAGTTAATTTATATATTTGATCGAAAAGAGCATTATAAGTGATTTCTTGAAATTGCGCATTTTCGATTGGTTTGGGAATTGCGCGAGATTTTTTTAACTTTAGTATTAAGTAAGTTATGAAAATTACTCCCAAGATTAAAATTATGTACCAAAAATATGAATGTACTGATATGTTCTTGTTCCGTTCTGCTAAAATATTTATATTATCTAATTTTAACAGTTTATTGGCCCATTCAATATATTCTAAAATTTCAAAATTATTTATATGGTTATTTTCAAAATAAGTCCAAATTTTTACTTCAAGGTTTTCATAAGATTGGTTATTTATTACAGTATAATTTTCAAATGTAATTAAATATGTTCCATTTAATGTTTGATTATGTACAATATTTTTTCCTGAAACTAATATCGCTCCTGATTTAATTTCTTCAATTTGTAATTTTTTTTCTTTTAATTTATTACATTTTCCTTGTTTTTTGTTTAAAATATCTGACAAACAAGTGCTTTTTTATTTAGTTTACAATAGGTTTTTGAAATTTCTGTTTTACAATTCTGAATATTGAAAAAATTATTATTACAGTATATTATGTTCTGGTCAATAATAAGCTTACCATCTTATTGAGCTATGGCTCTTACATCATAGTACTTATGTACATGTTAGTTCCATTTTAGGGTATTTTTATAAATTATAATTACGTTTCCTTTTTGGGCTATTTTAAATTTAGAAATTTCCATTAGATCTGTTATTGTCATTATACCGTGTTGGTAGTATGTTATGTTTTTTAGTTCATCAAAGTGTAAAATTGTTGGATTTAAAATTCCAATTTTACCCAAAAGTTATTGTACTTATTATATTTTGCAGTTCATGTATAACATATTGTTTTCTTTTTATTTTCCTATTTGTGGTATCACCTGAAATATTATTAACTGTGTCAGTTAATTCTGTTATTATTTTAAAAATTTCTGAAGTTGTTGAATATTGTTTATTGTTATTTACTACTAGTTCGTCCAATTTGTCACTAATTTTTATAAAGTCGTCATGGTCTGGTGTACCAGCTATCCACTTCCAAAGTGTTCCTAATTCATTTATACCCCTTTTTTGCCGAAAATTGGTTTGTTTTAATTGTTCTAATAAAGTTTTAATTATCAAAATTTCAGATTCTGTTTCCTGTGTAATAATTCCTAAACTGTCGTGATTTTGTTCGTTATTACTGTAAAAAATTCTATTTTCGTCTGCTATTATATTTTCAAAATTAGATAAATTAGTAATGTGGAATAGGTCCCAGTATTCTTCATAAATGGAAACATCTCCATTTTCGATAAGTACGTAGTCTTGTCGGGTATAGTCTATAACATCAGCGGCTGCTGAGCTGATTAGTGCAGTCAAAATTAAAATGATCCTTTTGGAAACCTATAAAAATTATGGTTTTATATATCTTTATGAATAATTATATTTCTATTATTAATTATTATTTTATTCTCCAAATTTTCCTTAATTTGTTGTTTTTTATATCTAGGTTCTAATTTATTCCTCTCTATTATTTTCTCGTATATGATTTGGCCGGAATGATATTGCTTATCTTTTTTTTTTTTTTTTTTTTTTTTTTTTATTAACTTTCCTATTATTTATTGCCTAACAATAAGTTTTCGAATCTTAACCTACTCACTTAATTTACACCCTACATGGGTGATTATTTTTTTAAACTGGAACTAAAATATATCACGTCTGGAATTCTTAAGTCGCGTTGGATGTTCTCATTTCGGAAATACCACGGTGCTCCGGTGATTGTACGAAGAATTTTTGATTGCGCACGACGAAGAATTTCGATGTTGCTGTTACTCGCGTTGCCCCACAGCTCACACCCATAGGTCCAGATTGGTTTTAAAACAGTGTTGTATATAATGATTTTATACTCCAGACTCAGGGCTGAGCGAGAGTTAATAAGCCAATGCAAAGAACGTGCCTTTAACTTAAGGTAAGTCCTTTTAGCCTCTATGTGCTTTCGCCAAGTAAGTCGCCTATCCAGATGGACCCCTAGGTAAGTAACATGATTGCTTTGTGGTATTTGTACGTTGTTCAGTGTCAAAGGCGAACAGCTGCTCTTGTTTAGGGTAAATGTAACGTGCTTACATTTTTGCTCGCTAACCTTTATCCTCCAGTTTGCGAGCCAGTTGACCACAGCTACGATATGATTTCCTAGCAGCGCATTTGCATGAATTGGGCACTTGGAGCGGCTGATTATTGCAGTGTCATCGGCAAAAGTAGACATAGTCAAGCGGTCGCTTACTGGGATATCTGAAGTGTATAAAACATATAGCATTGGGCCAAGAACACTGCCTTGTGGTACACCAGCTTCAAACGTTTGGGCTTCAGATGTAGTGGTGTTACATCGAACTACAAAATTTCGATCATAAAGGTAGGACTTAAACAGTTCGTGGGTGTTTTGCGGGAGTAGCGTTTTTATTTTGTACATAAGACCATCTAACCATACTCGATCAAAAGCCTGCGCGACATCAAGAAATATTGCAGAACAATATTCCCCTTTTTCAAAAGCTGTTCGAATTTCAGATGTGATCCTATGTACTTGCTCGATCGTTCCATGCTTTTCCCTGAAGCCAAATTGGTGAGATGGTATTATGTTGTGGGTTTCAAGATGTGGCTTAATGCGGAGCATAAGAAGTCTTTGAAATAATTTCGACATGCACGATAACAAGCTGATGGGCCTATAGGAGGTTGGCTGCGTTTTGTCCTTTCCAGGCTTAGGTATCATCACTATAGTTGACTTTTTCCATTGTTGAGGAAAGTGAGCTTGTTTTGTGATTGCATTGAAAAACATACAGATACAGATTATAGCACAATTTGGTAGCTCAATAATCATTTTTGGAGTAATTAAGTCGTGCCCAGGAGCTTTTCTTGGATTTAATTTCTCCATAATTATTTTTGACATCTCTTCAGGTACGAATTTCACTGGCTCAGATTCCATCAAATAGGGTACGGTTGGAAGTTTAAAGTCATCAGTTTCTGGGTTTGGCTGGAAGACATTTTTTAGATGAGCAGCGAAAGTTGCTGACTTTTCTGCATCACTCCTAGCCCATTTGCCATTATTGTCACGTATTGGCATTTCACACTCTATTGGCGCACTTAGAGTTTGATGTGCTTTTCACAATGGGTGCTTTGTACTAGTCGGTGACAGCTTTTGAATATACTGGTACTGCGCACGCTGTTCCTCACTTCTGAGGGCTCTCGTCAGTGCATGTGTGGCCGCTTTCAACAGTTGTTTTGAGGCTGGTGATCTATGAACCTGCCACTCCCTTCGTAGGCGTCGTTTTTGTAATACGAGTATTTCAATTTCCCTATTAGTTAAGCTATGCTTTTTGTTTTCCAGGTAACCTTTTTGAGGAGTTGAAATTTTGGCGGCTGTTATAATGGTTGATTCGAATGCTGCGAGGGTATTTTCAATATCGACCGGTATTGGAATTTTCCTAGTGTGAGGGATTTTCCTAGTTACTGCGAAGTCAATTAAATCTGGCAGCTTATTCGGGTCTGTCGGCCAATATGTAGGCTTTCCAGGAGATACGTAGTCCAGTTAGTTTCTTTCACATATAAGGGCGTTATATAATTTCTTGCCTTTAGGATTACATAACCGGGAACCCCAGTGAGGGTGTTTCGCGTTATAATCACCTGCAGCAAGAAAGCACTCTCCCAGCGAGCTGAAGAAATCTATAAATTGCTTTTCTGTAATCGGGAAACGTGGGGGACAATAAACGGCGGACAAAGTAATATCACCTTGCTTTGTCTGCACGCATATTGATGTTGCTTGCAGATAATTTTCAGCAGTTCCAGTTAAAGAATGGTGTTTAATGCGACTTCTGATTAAGATACCAGTTCCACCATGCGCCTTTCCATCTGGATGATTCGTACAATAGAAGGTATATCCCGATACATTAAAGTTGTATTTATTGGTTAGGTGAGTTTCTGCAAGAAGCATTATATCTATTTCCTTGTCGTTGAGAAATTTTGCCAGCTCCAGTTTATGGCGAGGTATATCATTTGCATTCTATAAAACAATTTTAAGCGAGCTCATTATTTTGAACTTTGGTTAGCAAGCAGTTGCAGCAATGTGTTTTGATTTCGCATGAGTTCTTGCATTGTGTTCTGCATGAATGTTATGAAGTTCATCATGCTATTTTGCATTGACGCTATCATTTCTTCGATATTCGATTGACTACCAGATTGAACGTGGGGCTGCTGTTCTTGCGGCTCAATAAGACTCGCTGTTGCTGTAGTTATGGGTTTTCCTAAGCCTGATTTTAGGACGTTTGCAAACGATACGCCCGTGACGGTTTTTGATGGAGCTGTCAGCGGATTCATATTGGAGGATACAACGTTCGGTACATTATGATTGCGTTCGGAGACTACGCGTTGGTTGATCCGATTTTTTAGCTCCTTGTAGACTGGACATCCTCTGTAGTTTGCTGTGTGGTTTCCACCGCAGTTTCCACACTTTTTTGCATTTGGGTCTTTTTTGTTTGACGTGCAGGTGGCAGAATCATGCAACTCTCCACAAGCTACACATACTGCGCGAAGTGTGCAGTAAGACCTGGTGTGACCATACTCTTGGCAATTGGTGCATTGTACAGGGCCGTTTCTTTTATGCGGTTCCTCTACCGTGATCCTACGATGTAGCAAATATTGTAGTTTGTAAATGGGGTGCACACAATTTTTTCCAAGTTGTTTGTTTTCTGGTTCTAACTCAACTTTGAACATAGGCTGTGGGATTTTCTTTTTATTAAAAATATTTGCAACATTTTTGGGGTTAAAACCGTGATCCTTAAGTGCATCGTGAATTTCCATGGGTTCTACACTTGGCTCAATACCTTTAATAACAACTTGCAGGCCTCTCGCAATTTTAAGTTGATAAGTGTAGAATTTAATCTTTTTCTCATTTAGGTATTTTGACAATGTACAAAAGTTATGTTCGGAGTATATTTGCCATTTCGTTTCTCGAATGTTTCCCTTCGACAGCGGAACTATATGAAAGTTGTTATTGCCGATAAGTTCAGTAAATATTTTAACGAGAGCGCCAGAGTTTTCCTCTCTTACGTATATTGGCGGAGGTTTGGTGACTTTTGTAGGACTTTCAGGAGTTTTGTTACTCTCACCGTCAACGTTGTCACTTAAAAGCGCAAATCGATTTGTGCTTAATGGCTCAGATGCATTTCCTCGGCTTATTTTTTGCTTAGCGTTTGTTGAGTTTTGCGGACTAAGCTTACGCTTAATGGTAATGTACCGATCCATTCCGGTTTGTATAGCCACTTTTTTAGGTGTTTGAGTTTTCTTATCTTGCGCTTTGTTGCCGGAGTCAGAGCATGCACCGACCTCAACTTGTAGAACATCAGCCATAACGAGCTCTTGCGTTGGAATCGTTGACATTGAACAAGATCGGACTTTTAAATTTGGAGGGGGTTGAAGCGTGGACGATGAGTTTGATTTTGCGCTTTCACTGTCACTCTGAGACCTGATCGAAAAGTATGCATTGTTGCGCTGGACGGAGAGCCGGCGTGCATCTTGTTCGCGTTGTCTCTGGGCACGGATATCGCTTTGGCCCATGATCATTGAATCATTTAATTTTTTTTTTTTTTTAAGTTATTTATTATTATTATTATTATTTTTTTATATATATATTTTTAGTTATTTTTTTATTTTTTTTATTTTAAGATACACGTAAGTGTTTCTTTATGTTTAACGTTTAACGTTCTCAGGTTACGTTAAGTTATATGAACTGCCCTATCAACTGCTTTACCGACTGTGGGTGTAGAAATGATCCTGACCACTTACAACTCTGCGTAGACATGTGATTTGCCGTGTGACAGAAACAGCTGATAAGCACTTCAGATATGCGAAGGAGAATTTTTCCGCAAAAATTAATTGAGTGTTTTTTTTTTTTTTTTTTGTTTTATAATTCTAAGATTTTACAATCAAATATTTATGGATTCCAAACACCAATGCACCAAGCAAATTGTTGCGCGCGAGGTGCCAACGATGATGAGGATCTCCATCGAATCTGCCTGTAAGCTTTCACAGCTTGGAATTCACGTAAGTTAACACAAATTGAGGAGCACACTCGATTGTTGACCGTACACTTAGACTCGTTCTCACTACACTATGCTTATCTGAGCTATGTTTATTATGAAACGTTAGCATTTTCTCCTGTGCTTGCTTTTACTGACAATATTGTATTTTTCTTTTATAGATCTGGCTATTTCAATTATTGTTGAATGGACTCTTTCAACTTGTCCATTAGTTATGCTGTTACGTGGATCACAAAAATAAATTTCAATATTTAACCTTTGCAGTAAGGATTTAAATGTTAGTGTGGTAAAGCTTGGTTCATTGTCTAAAGTAATTTGTTTTACATCTGTGAATCTTTGAAGCAATTTTGAAACCTTTACTTCGATATTTGATTTATATTCTATATGTTTTAATATTAAAAATTTTGAATAAGCGTCTACACATGTGATAAATTTTAGTTTCTGTGCGTAGAAAATGTCTAAATGAAGTTGTTTCCCTTCTTTTTCTGGGATTGGGGCTTTGCCTATTGGTATTTTCTTGGAATGACGATCATATTTATTTTTGTTGCATATCATACAATTCCGAACGTATTCTTTCATTCTTTTCCTCATTTCTGGCCAGTAATATAATTTTTCTATTTGTTTAATATTTTCATTATAGCTTCGATGAGCTCTATTATGGGTTTGTTCGATTAATCTGAACTGATCTTCCCTATTAATAATATCCATTGGAAAAAGTTTTGTAAATACAAATTTGTTCTGAAAAGTTTTTTTGAGAGTTTCTTGGACTTCATGCAAATCTTCAACAGTGCAGTGAATCCCCGTCACTAGCTTTGGCTGAATATATTCTTTCAAAATTGTTACTAAATTTTCTACTGTATCAAATTCTATTAAATGCCGTTTATTTCCAAAGGTTTCAATTAACTCATGGACCGTAAATCTGTTCTTACATAATATTATTTGCTGTTTAAATTGATTTATGGGTTTTTGTGTTTCTTGTATTTGAACGCTTTCACTACTCTGTACTGAATGTTGAGATTCCTGACTCTGGGAATCATCGGAAATGTTATATAATTCAAGACGCGACAATGCGTCAGCTACAATATTGGATTTACCGGGTTGGCATACAAATTCTATAATTCTTCTATAATTGCGTGCCATCTTTTCATTTTTGGATTAGAATTGCGAGGTGATAAAGCAAATGTTAATGGTTGGTGATCAGTATGTATTTCCAAATTGGTTACACCATAGAGGTAATTTCGTGGATTTTTTAATGCCCAAACAATGGCATAAAGCTCTTTTTCATTAGTTGCATAATTTCTTTCTGTTTTATTAAAAGTTTTTGAAATGTAGGTAATTGGTTTACCCCCTTGCGATAGTACCACAGCTATTGCAACGTTAGATGCATCGGTAGTTAATACAAATGTTTTTGAGTAGTCAGGCTGTATCAATTCCATTTCTGAAGCCAATATTTTTTTTAATTTATTCAATGCACATATTCCTTCCTCATCTAGAGTTATTTCCAATTTTTTTTATTTATTTTTAGAAATCCTACCGTTTTCTCCTGATAGGTATTTTGTCAAAGGTTTGGCTATCGCAGCATAGTCTTTAACAAACTTACGATAATATCCTGTAAGTCCCAGGAATCCTCTTAATGCTCGCAAACTTTTTGGTATTGGATAGTTTAAGATTAATTTTATTTTATTTGGGTCTGTTTTTATGACATTTTGAACTACTATATAACCCAAAAACTTTATTTCTTCCGCTAAAAATTTTGAAATTTTTTTTAATGAAATTTTCATGTTAGCATTTTTTAATATTTTTGTAATTGTTTCTAAATCCTTTAAGTGTTGAGTTACGTTTTTCGAAAAAATAATTATATCATCCATATAAACGTGACAGATTTTTCCTATATGTTCTCGCAATATATCATCCATTGCTCTCTGAAAAATTCTAGGGGCATTTTTTAACCCAAAAGGCATCCTCAAAAATTCATATTTCCCATTATTAACGGAAAAAGCTGTTTTCTCAATATCATTTCCTGTCATTAAAATTTTATGAAATCCTGATTCTAGATCAATGGTTGAAAAATATTTTGTTTTGCCTAGATTAGATAGAATTACGTTTGTATCCGGAATCGGATAGCGATCAGAAATTGTGTGCTTATTTATTTTTTTGTAGTCGATTACCATTCTAAATTGAGGTGTTCCATTATCATTTGTACCCTTTTTTGGGACCACCCAAATTGGTGAGTTATACGGACTTTTACTTGGTCTTATTATATTATCGTTTATCATTTTATTTAGTTCTTCATTAATAAATGAGTTTACAGATAAGGGATATGGATATTGTCTGCTCCATTTCGGATCCTCATTTTAGAATTTATAGAACTTTTTCGTTCCACAATATTTTCTTTGTAATAACCTTTTTAATTACGCTGGTATAAATCGTCAGCTGGCGTTTTAGGATATTTTTGTCCCAAAATAAATTTTTTTTAGTATAATATTGCCGGTAAAATCTTCGGCTGGCGGTGTAGAACTTGTTTGTTCCACAATTTTAATATTTCTTTCATTTCTACTGATACTTTCCTCGGCTAGTTTTTCGGAAGCTTCTTGTTCCTTAGTTTTGTTTTCAAAATAAATATTCATACTTCCGCTTTCATTTTCTGAATTATTTTTTACCCTATAATTAATTTTCCCATTGGACACATCGATAAGTGCCTCAATCTTTTTAAGGAAATTCTGTCCCAAAAAGAAATTTTATTATGGAATAGCCATTCACGGTTTTTATGCACTTATAAATGGCTAATTCGTTTTTATTATTATAAGCCCCAGGCTTAATGTAGCATGAGGTTTCTCCCGTATCAACTAGAGCTTTTAATTTTTTGTATAATTTTGAGTCGTGTAATTTGAGATAGAGGAGTTCGTCCCCTCTTCGCCTAAAAAATGGCTCTCGTTCATATTATTAATTCTCTGACTCTTTTCTTGCGGGCGAAAGCTATTATTACTTTCTCTATGCCGCTTTACCCCATGTACTTCCTGATTTTGCCCCCTATTGGCCTGAAAGTTTGCATTCGTTTGCATAGGTTTTACATTTTGATTAAAATTCCTATTTCTTTGTTGTTGATAAAAATTGCTAGTGCTTTGTTGCCCCCTCATATTAAAATCTCTATTGTAAAGTCTGGATACAGATGGATCTATATTCATAGGCGTTGGTTTCGGAAAATTATAATGTGTATTGTTCTTGGGAGGGTTGTTCCTTTGAGGAAATCTTAAGTTATTGCTTGTGTACGTTGGGTTCACCCTGTTTCTGTCATACATGAAGTTTTGAGCAAACCGGGCTCTTTGATTATTTGATTCGAGTTCCTGAGCTTTTGCTAAAGCGTCAGGTAAATCTTATGGGCTTAGAGAGAATATTATGTCTCGTAATGGGGTGTTTAGTCCTGTTATAAAGATTCTTAAGGCATGTTCCCTGTTCGTTTTGTTCAATTGTTTTGTCAGGTCTGCGTTGTCTCCGTGTGTCATAATTGTTTTGTTTATTAATAGCGTCAACTTTTTGTTGAGGAGGTTGTAATATTCTACAACCTGCCTTAAGATGCTTAATTCTTGTTCGATTATAGGTATTGGACGTTTGTCCGCGTATGCAAAGTCTAGACGAGATAGAATTGCATCGAGATTTAGGACTGTTCCATGGTTTGTTAATGCATCATTTGCATCATGCGTTATTTTATTTCTAAGTATTGTGAGTGCGGCAAAGTATTTTCTACTGCCCCTCACTTATAGGCTCATAGCGTTAAGCGCTGCCTCTCTCCAACTTACATATGAATTCATCCTACCAGTAAATTCAGGTACGGATTTAACTACATCTTACGATTCTTGACAGGCTATATTATCGTCTATCGTCTGTGTTAGAAAATCGGTTGCACTAGTGGTATTGACTACTATTTGTGAGCGTAATTGCTCTACTTCTTCACGTAATGCTATATTGCTGTCAGCAATAGGGCGAGTTATTAGGTCTACGGTCAAAGCGTCACCGTTAGCCATTTTGTCTAATGTTCAGTTTCTGGTATTTTTATAATTTTAATTTTTTTTTATTTCATCCCTTCCAGGAAGAGGTGCTTTTTTATTCTTGAGGGTCTGGAGTTCAGAATTGCAGAATTAAACTTTATTATAAACAGGAGGGTCCCCCTTGCGGTGGTGAATCGCGGTTTCAATATATTTTTGTTATGTGGCTGGTCGAGCCTTTAATTATTATTTTATTGAAAAAATTTATTGGTTAGATTAATTTTTTATAATTCTCTGGAGAGTCCCTGGAGGGTGGTGAATCGCAGCTTTTAATTATGTAATTTATTGGTTGTACAAACCATTAGTTATAGTCTTTATTTCTTTATTTTTTTAGTTTAGGACATTTTCTAATATCATGATCGCCCTTACAAAGGTCGCAATATGATAGTTTTTTATATTTAATACTTGGGCTATTTCCCATTTCTAATATACATTTTAAATGTAGTTAATTTTAATTGAAACTTACAAATGTATTCTTTCGCTGTCTCTGCTTTAATTTCTGCTAATGACGTTGTTGTTGCTACTGCTGTTGTTACGTCCGCTGATGTGGTTACCACTGCTGCTTGGCTACGAGTATTTTTGCAGCTATTGTTGCCTTTTGAGTAGAATTTTGGCGGTTGGTTATGCGATGGTCGTCGTTGGCGGCCGTGTGTGAGGTTTAGATGAACTAAGATGTTTTTGGCGAAATTTCTGATTTACAGAAACTTTTTGATTCTTTTGTTTTTATGATGATATCTTATGGATCCGCACACTTCCTTTTATTTCTTTTCACAAATGTTCATAAATGTTCACTTTCGGTTTTTTTGTTCTTCAACTCAAACTTTGAAATCACTTTATATTTGCTGCTGTAGTTTTTTGTTTTGTTTTTTTTCTTTTACTTTTCTCCCTATTTTTGGGATACTTGTTTGTTTTTTTTTTTTTTTATTTTTAAAGCGTACTACCTCTCGCACGAGGTTTATGTACGTTTAATGGTTCCGGCACCGGTGTTCATTAAACGTGACAGTTACGAACACGTGCCCTACGTTGGGCGCCAACTAATTCCCGCAACGAGGGATTTTGAAAAAAGTATATTTTTTCAATCCGCGAACGCGCGGATGAAATGAGAAGACGTGTAGTTCTTCTGGATTGCCAAATAAAAAATCAATCTTTATTTCTGAAATACTAATATATATACATTTTTGTATTATTATCTTACAGCTAAAGCTGAAGTTAAGCATCAGCTTAATTGAATCCAGAACAAAGAGTTAGTTACAATTTTAGCTGTAACAGCAAATTCTAGCAGAACGTTAGCGTTCTGTTTTCTTTACGATTGTTATTGACATGCCTTCTTGTGAGGGCGAGCGATATTGTTTTGATAATAATGGATTATTGCTACCTGGTTGTCTCCGAATCGAAAAGTCAACAACCAGATCGATCATGTTGTCATCAATTCCCACGACAGCCGGTTCTACGCACCGGAATCGACTCGGATTTCATCCGACCAAAGGCTGTTTTTTCGGCGATCTAACCCCGTTTAGATCGGTGAGTGTTAATTTGTGTTTGTCATCATTATAGCAACGCCTTGCAGCAGGGTTGCCCCATGTTGCAATACTGCGACGCTAACCTCTACGGCTGTGCAATCTGCACATAGTTTGCACGCTGCGCCGCCATTCACCACCAGTGGCCAACAGAGGACCTCCGCGGTTCCCAGGAGCTCAAAGCAACATAGCTCCCAATCTGACTTGCCCCCCCTCAACCTTCATCCCGCTCCAATCCTCGTGCGAGAACCAATCAACAACTCCTGGTTCTTCGCACAGTCTGTTCCGTGTGTCAGACTGTCATACGTCGGAACGTTACATCAGTTAAGTGCAATTCCTGCACTGGCTGGGGTCACTTCCCGGTGTGTTCGGGCCTGCGCACCACACGTGAGTGGAGCAGTCGTGCTGCAGGAGTCTGCCCCCGCAACACACAACAGTGGCGTCGCCAACCAACACTCCACGGACACCCGTGACAAACCCGGCTACTTCAATTTAACTGCAACGGACTCCAGAGCAAGATCGAGGAGATAATTGCACTCTTGGATCAGGAGCACGTATCGATAGCTGCGGTCCTTGCTGAACAGACGCTCATATCTTCTGAGTTGTGCCGGTTTTAACGTTTTACGTAAAGAGTGGCCTAGCTTTCATATTGCACAACACCGTGCAGTATCGTCTAATCGATGAAGACATCAACCGCAGGGATACTGCCCTAGAATGTCAGGGTATAGCTATCCGGTCAGGCGATGTCGAGCTCGAAATATTTAATATACACCATACATCCTTCCAGTTACATGTTGCCCAACAGGACATCACCCGAATATGGGTGCGCTACTTCGCGGTAAAAGCCGTTTGTTACTAGGCGACTTTAACGCGCACCACGATCTTTGGCATTCCTGCCTGTCAAATGACCGTAGGGGGATGGAGCTGGCGGAACAGATTGACGATTCGACATTCTGCACAATGAATGGCGAGGCCCCCACCAGAGTTATGGGCACTTGTAGCAGCTCGCCCGATATTACCATTGCTAGTGGTGGTGTGATAAATATCATAACCTGGCGACCTATGCTAACTCTCGCATCAGACCATCTGCCCATAATTATCTCGATCAAGAAACCTGCCGACTTCGTTTCTGTGGACAACCGAACCGTCGTTAACTTTAACAAAGCTAACTGGGTCGGCTTCACAGAATTTACTGAGAGCACCTTCAACGCTCTATCCATTCCTACGGACGTATGCGTTGGGGAACATCAATTCCGCAAGGTCATCGCAACAGCTACCACTCGCTTCATCCTAGCTGGACGAATAACGAAAATCCGCCCCAACTTCACATCCGAAGCAGCCATTTTAGCTAACGAGCGCGACACCTTATGCCATGCCGATCCCGGGGATCCCCGAATAAGGGGTCTTAATTTGTAGATTCGGCGTATGGTAAACCATTATAAGCGGATGAAATGGTAGAGCACCTGAAGTCCTGCAACCTCTTCACCGGTGTGAGTAAGCTTTGGGCCACTGTCAAGGCTTTGTCTAACACGACGACCGAGTTGAAGTTCAATTCAATAGTCATGCCTCTTCGGATCCGAAGAAGTGCGCGAGCTATTTTAGCCGGCAGTTTACACTGCATCCTTCGGTAGACAAAGCCAAACGATGTGTTAACCGACAGCTGCGCAAAATGCCAAACGACGGCGAACCACTTACTTTCACCGATGAGGAGGTTAAGGGTGTCATCAACAAAGCAAAATCCTCCAAATCCATTTTCCCTGATGGAATCAACATGCTAATGCTAAAGCATCTAGGCTCGGCGGGAGTAAGATATATCACCATGGTCCTCAACCTGTCGCTGACCACTATTCAAATACCCGATGTGTGGAAAGTCGAAAGATTGGTCCCACTACTGAAACCTGGGACACCCGCTAACAAAGGGGAATCTTATCGACCGATAACTGTCCTCACCCCAGTAGTGAAGACACTTGAGGACTTTCTACTCCCGACCTTCATTCACCATCTGAGCCTAGCCAGCTACCAGCATGAATTCCGAAAAGTGCCCAGCACCACCACAGCACTTAGCGTCATAAACGCTCAGATAGTTCGTGGCCTCAACCAGAAACAACCCTGTGAGAGAATGATCCTCGTAGCGTTGTACTTGCCAAAAGCTTTTGACACAGACGCCACACAACGCTAGTGCAGGACATTGAGACAATAACGCTTCCTCCAGGACTGAAGACGTGGACCATGAACTACCTAAGCGGTCGTCAATCATCCGTATTATTTCGAAGTGAAACATCTAAACTGAGAAGAATTAAACAGGGGGTTCCGCAGGGTGGTGTCCTCTCCCCGTTTAACTTCTACATCTCGAAGCGTCGGGCAATGGAATCGATGGCATGTGTTCGAAAGTGAACAGCTACCTCTCCGACATTTCTCGTTTCCACACTGCACGAAACCTCACACTTCCCCCCATCAAATCCACAGCGACCATTTTTACAAACTGGACGAAGGAGTATATACTTGAACTAAATATTGAAGTCGATGGCGTCAAAGTTCCGACTGTCAATAACCCCAAGATTTTAGGTGTAACCTTTGATAGTCTATGCTTTTTCACTCCCCATACGACCGCGATAATCGCCAAAGTACAGAGCCGCAACAAAATCCTCAAGTCGCTAGCCGGCAGCACATGGAGAAAAGACAAAGAAACGTTGTTGGCAACATACAAGGAAATCGGGCGGCCGGTCCTAAACTACGCAGCACCAATATGGTCACCTAGATGCAGTGGTACGCAGATGAAGAAACTCCGGACCTGTCAAAATACTGCACCTCGGACCACGACGGGATGCCTCTTGATGTCTCCCATCGAACACCTACATAGTGAAACGCTTATGCTCCCAGTTAAGGAGCATAATGAACTCCTCTCCAAGCAGTTCCTGCTGGGATATTTTCGTAGAAACCATCCTTGAAGGCATCTGCTTGGAGCGGAACCGCCTATCGCAGACGAAGAGCTCGAGTTGCCGCGAGAAACGTGAGTAAACCTAGCGCAACTTCGTTCTGGATATTGTAGCAGGTTAAACTTCCACTTATCCAGAATTGATCCTGACATACCCAACGTATGTTCTGCATGCAACGAGTCTCCGCATGACGCTGACCACCTCTTTGCATGCCCCACCAACCCCACCCATCTAACACCCTTTTCCCTTTTGTCCGACCCCGTCGAAACCGCACGTTTCCTGGGCCTCCCGTTAGATGACGTCGACGACAACACTGATAGCCGCCATCCTCCTAACAGGGACTGATAACCGCTAAAACAACAACAACAACATCATGTTGTCATATACGGAGACAGGTCTCAAGTGTTTTAGACGTTCGTACCCTCCGAGGTCCTAACATCAACTCGGACCGCTATCTTGTTGCAGCCAAGATACGCACCCGCCTCTGTTCAGCAAAAAACCGAAGTCAACAAACACAGGGAAGGTTCGACATCGAGAAGCTGCGAACAAAACAGACAGCCGGACGAGTTTCGACTCGATTTGAACTCCTTCTCTCAGAGAGCACTCATCAGCAATTCGGTATTAGGGAACTGTGAGACGGTATTTTTAGCTCCTTACGTACATCTGCAAACGAAACCATTGGTTTTCGGAAAATGTAAGTAACAGCTGGTACGATGAGGAGTGCCGTGGGCCGACGGTAGGCCACAACCGTGAGCCCACTTCCGTGGGATAAGCCTTCTCACCATCGCGTATAAGGTTCTATCGTGCGTACTGTGTGAAAGATTAAAGCCCACCGTTAATAAACTGATTGGACCTTATACTATTTACTAGATATTCACCATGCGCTAAATCTTGGAAAAACCCGTGAAAAGAGAATTGATACGCACCACCTCGATTTCAAAACTGCTTTCGACAGCATGAAAAGGAGCTGCCTCTATGCCGCGTTGTCTTAATTTGGTGTCCCCGCAAAACTACTACGGCTGTGGAAACTGACGTCGACGTTGAGCTCCGTCAGGATCAGGAAGGACCTCTTTCGAGCCGTTCAATGCCAAATGAGATTTCAGACAAGGTGACTCCCTTTAGTGTGACTTTTGAAATTTGAGCTAGAGAACTAAACAGAGAAGGTGCCACCTTCTAGAAGCATGTACAGCTGCTGGTGTACGCCGATGATATTGTTATCATTGGCCTCAACATTCGTGCCGTTAGCTCTGCTTTCTCCAGACAGGATAAGGAAGCGTAGCAAATGGGTCTGGTGGTGAACGACACAAGACGAAATATTTCCTGCCATCAAACAAACAGTCGTCGCATTCGCGACTAGGTCCCACGTCATTGTTGACTGTAACTTCGAAGTCGTAAATAATTTCGTCTGTCTTGGAACCAGTGTAAACACCAGCCTCGAGATCCAACTCATAAAAACTTTTTGCCAACAGATGCTACTTCGGACTGAGTGGGCACTTGAGAAGTAAAGTCCTCTCTGGACGAACAAAAATCAAACTCTATAAGTCACTCATTATTCCCGTCCTGCTATATGGTTCAGAGGCATGGACGATGGCAACATCTGATGAGTTTTCGAGAGAAAGGTTCTGAGGAAGATTTATTGTCCTTTACGCGTTGGCTACGGCGAATATCGCATTCGATGGAACGATGAGCTGTATAAGATATACGACGACATTAACATAGTTCAGCGAATTAACTTTTATACGCTGGCTAGGTCATGTCGTCCGAATGGATGAATACACCCCAGCTCCGAAAGTCCTCGTCGCAATACCCGCCAGCGGAATCAGAGGAAGACATCCCCTCCGTTCGAAATACCGAGTGGAGAAGGACCTTGCTTCGCTTGGAATCTGCAATTGGCGCCACCTTGGGAAAAGGAGAAACAACTGACTCGGCTATAACCGCGTAAACGGTGTCTACGTCAGTAAGGAAGAACAAAAGCTGTGCCGGGAATCTTACTATATTCGGAGCGGTGAGTTATAGATAAAGATTGTCACCACTGTTACAACTTTTAGCAACATCATGGTGTCATTGAACTCAACTCGGGGAATTTTTCTGCTGCGTTTGCGATAATAGACTCTATCAAAACTCAACCTCGGTTATTTGCAACACATGTAATGGATGGCGCCATTTTAAGACTTACTGAGGCCTTAAGGCACATAGGGAGTGGATCAGAAGTTATGTGACACTACTGTGATATTAGCCTCTACGGCAGTGTAAATTGCTTCCAGTTCGAGCATGGCGCCGTCAATCTAGTCGAGTGCGCAACATAGGACCTCTACGGTGCCAGAGAGAATGACTTCCATGACTTTAGCTAATCCTTACCATCCTTACGGGGACTAGGTACCCGATAAAACAACTCCCAGTCTGATCAGTTAAACTCCTTCTTATTCAGAATCGGCCGCGATATACTAAATACATGTCCAACATGCCCACTTTGCATGTCCAGCAACCCTAATCATCTGACGCCCTTCTTTCGACGATCCGACCCCGTACCGCTAGATGATTTCGATGAACGTCAAACCGAACCTTGCCATTCGCGCGAAGATTATATAACCGCTACAGCAACAACAAAACCGTCGAATGACATAACGAAAAGATTATATATGTAATATATGGGTACCGTACCAATCCAGAGCAATGTTAACGTTACCGCCATACCAATACAAAAATATTTATAGTTATCATAGAATCATATTTTATTATTCATAAGTTAGTAATATATATATATATATATATATATACATATATATATATATATGTTATGTATTTTTATTTAGATATTTTCTAGTGTTCCATAAATTTATAACCAGTCCTTTAAAAGGAAGAATTGTTTACTCAAATACGAAGCCAAATAACCAGTATCTTGTGTTCATAATATAAAACTTTTCTTCCAAACATTTGACAATTTCAATAAGTTCCATTATTAAAACTTATAATTCTATTTTAAAAATTTAAGACCCATTCTGATCCCAACCATTTTCTAACGATAAAACTCTATTTTTAATTGATGTGTTCATGTAAGGTCTCAAAACCCATTCAGTATCCGAAGCTTCAATTTCATCTAATATTCCCAATTTTATTTGGTATAACTTTAGTTGAAATCTAGGGCCAATTTCTATTAATTCCAAATCTTTATTTTCGTACTTATATAAATGATGACGAAATGATACAAAGTCATCATGATTAGCAAAAGTGATTACTCTTTTGGAATCCCCTTTCGGCGTAGGAAAAAGATGTTTTAATATATTTACTGCTCGCTTCCCAATTTTTGTTTTAAAATTGTGAAATATTATATGGGGACTTTGTTCGCTCATTTTTCCAATAAAAGGTACATCATGTCTCATAACAACACTAGAAATATTAAAAAACGCGGTAGGGCCGTTTGGTAAGTGGCTTATGACTATATTATCAGGTATTCCCCGATGTTCGTGTACAATTATGATATCTGTCACGTCGTTAGAACAGCATAATTTTACTAATTGCTTTAAATCATTTTTGCCTCTATTCATTCGCTGTGCATTTGGAAAAATTAGTCGTAATTCCTTTACAAACATTTTTAACCTTGCAGAAGGGTTGTGTGATGTCGTGATCATAATTTTTGGGGTGCAGCTGTTCCCATATTTGTATTCATCGTCAACTTCATCAACATCTGAAATTAAATATTAATATCATAAATAAAAAAATAATTTGCAAATATCTACCAAATTTTGTAAAATCTAGATACAACTACAACTTTTCGTAGAGATGTTTTCATACATTGTGGTTTGAAAAGTTGACTATCATTAGCTTGAATGTGTCACATTTTCAAGGCACTATTTGTGCAACGATCTTTTCAATATGCATACGAGTCAAGTTGTTTGTTCGGGACAGACCTGGGTAATATCAAGTACCAGTACGACTTGTAACAAGTACATTTTAAAGGAATTGTACTGGTACTGGTACTGGCATTCCCAAAATTGTCAAGTACAAGTACAAGTAATTGAAAAATACTTGAAATTTTAACAAATACTTGAAAGTATTTGAAAAGAATTGAAAGTACTTGAAAAGAATTGAAAAATGTACTTGAATCTATTTTTTAATTCTTTTCAAGTACCTTCAATTACTTACAATTGTGAAATTCAATACCCCACTGCCATCATCGGCACCTGTTGAACGTCTTTTTTCATTTGCGGGGATAATAAACAGCCCAAGGAGAGGTTCATTGACAGACTTTTCTTTTGAAAAGCTTGTTCTAATGAAAGCAAATTCCATGTGGTTATGAGTGTTTTTTGTTGAATTATTGTTAATTCATAATTTTGTTTTTTGGTGAATTACTGTTACTTTATATATTTTTTTATGTTGAATTATTGTTTATTTTTGTTGTAAATGAAATTGAATTATTAATTTGTGTTTAAATTGAAGTGCTTATTCAATATTTATTTTTAAATTTGAACAATGAATTGTATATTGTTAAATAAAAATAATGAACAATATATAAGAAATATAAAAATGTCATTTATTTGTGTTATTTCTTTTAGATATTGGTTTCAAAATTGTAAGTAATTGAAAGTACTTGAAAAGAATTGAAAATAGATTCAAGTACATTTTTCAATTCTTTTCAAGTATTTTCAATTCTTTTCAAATACTTTCAAATATTTGTTAATATTGCAAGTATTTTTCAATTATTGGTACTTGTACTTATACTTGTACTTGAAAATTCTGAAAGTACTTAGTACATACTAAGTACTTCAAGATAAAAATTGAAGTATTTAAGTACGTACTAGTACCATTACTACTCAGTATTACACAGGTCTGGTTCGGGATAAACTCATTGACCGTTTAAAGTAAAATTTAGCGCACTGTACTAAGTTTCACATAACTAAAAATATAGTTTATATATCAACTATGTTAAAGGTCAAAACAAAACATATATACACAAGATAGGAAAGGCTAAGTTCGGTTATAACCGAACATTTCACAATCAATCTCTCAATTTTATTAACATAACTCACATAGTGAAAGCTATAGGTATAAACACACCCGAAGTTCTTTATATTAGGTATATGAGGCTAAGGGAGGTAGGTTTGAACAGTTGAACAGTTTTGGTTCGATTTGAACAATTTTTGCTCATAAGGTGTCACATTTCAAAAGCACCATTTGTGTAGAGTTTAATCTCGTTATATTAATTGATTCGTGATTTGTATACTGGGAAGTAAACGAATCGATAGAAATTTAAAATCTGTAACATAGGAATGTTAGAAAAATGTTATATACCGAATTTGGTTGAAATCGGTCGGGTACGTCCCGTGATTTAACCGAAAAGTCCAATTTTAACCCCGCCTTCTATAAAGCCATCATATACTACATATCTCCGGACTAAAACTTAATGTCTCTGGCGTATTTGGTTATTGGCTTTTCGCGCTTTTCTACTTCTTTACTAGCGTAGACACCGTTTAGGCGATTATAGCCGAGTTAAGAACAGCGCACCAGTCCTTTCTTCTTTTCGCTACGTGGCGCCAATTAGATATTCCAAGCGAAGCCAGGTCCTTCTCCTTCTCCTCTTCGTTCCTTCGAATGCGATATTCGCCGTGGCCAACGCGCAAAGGACCATAAATCTTTCGCAGAACTTTTCTCTCAAAAACTCGCAAACGTCAACTCATCAGTTGTTGTCATCGTCCAAGCCTCTACAACATATAGCAGGACGGGAATTATGAGTGACTTACAGAGTTTGGTTTTTGTTCGTCGAGAGAGGACTTTACTTTTCAATTGCCTACTCAGTCCAAAGTAGCACCTGTTGGCAAGAGTAATCCTGCGTTGGATTTCCAGGCTGACATTGTTGGTGGTGTTTACGCTGGTTCCAAGATAGACGAAATTATCTACAACTTCAAAGTTATGACTGTCAACAGTGACGTGAGTGCCAAGTCGCGAGTGCGACGACTGTTTGTTTGATGACAGGAGATATTTCGTCTTGCCCTCGTTCACTGCCAGACACATTTGCTTTGCTTCCTTGTCCAGTCTGGAGAAAGCAGAACAAACGGCGCGGGTGTTGAGGCCGATGATATCATAAGGGGCGGAGCCCCGTCCAATTTTTAAAAAATTTTAGTCAACTGGTGTCTCTTGCTACTGTATACTCAAATTCCAAACTACGGTTCTTTATTTTAATTTAGTGCTTAGTTGTGTAATTTTGTTGGATGGACAGTGATTCAATTATGTCCATCTACGAACTCATTCCCCATTTTTTACCAAGGAACATGTGTACCAAGTTTTATTACGATATCTAGATTTTTACTAGCACACACAGGTGCATTTCTTTTAGTAACTATGTGTTCAGTTTGTATGGAAGCTATATGCTATAGCAATCTAATCTGAACAATTATTTCGGAGATTATATTATTACCTTAAGCAGTAATCCATGTCAAATTTCGTGAACATATCTTGTCAAATGCAAAAGTTTTGCATACAAAAACTTGATTCCGATCGTTCGGTTTGTGTGGCAGCTATATGCTATAAAAAGCCGGTCTGAAAAATTTCTTCGTATATTACATTATTATCTCAGAAAATAAGCTATGCCAATTTTTGTGAAGATACATTGTCAAATGTTAAAGTTTTCCATACAAGAACTTGATTCCGATCGTTCATTTTGTATGTTTTAGTGGTCCGATATGGGCAGTTCCGACGAATGAGCAGCTTCTTGAAGAGAAAATGACGTTTGCACAATTTCAAAACGATTACCGCCAAGGTACAGAGTCGCAACAAAATCAAAAAAAAGTCGGTAGGCGGCAGTACATGGGGAAAAGACAAAGAAACGTTGTTGGCAACATACAAGACAATCGGCCGGCCGGTCCTTAACCCATTTCCGGCCGCATTTAGATTCACTGCTTTTATTTCATTCAAACTTCTCTAATTTGTTAACGCCATGCCCAACTTTGTCTTTATGAACACTCTCCAGAGCAGCGTCTTTGGATCGGAGTCAACGTCTCCGAAGACGACATCGACGGTATTGCCATTCGAAGCAAACATTCAGCAACGTAAATACGGAACTGTAATTGATCCAAGTTTTATTTTTTGTGCAATACATCTTTCGGTGATGCGTGACATTCCCTTTTCATATTTGACGAGAGCACAATGAATTTTCCAAGCGTTCACCATTGCAGCATCAAATCCATTTGTTATCAGTGGCCAATACCACTTTTTTCTTCGAACACGTATTCGATAATTGTTCATGGCATTATCGAAGAAATCAACACCACCCATTCGATTATTGTATGATCTTACGATGTGTGGCATATCAACATAATACAGGGTAGGCCATTTAAAGTTGACCCATTTGTTTGTTTGCCAAAATTAAGGCGTCGCGGATAATCAGCTGGGTTTAGTTTTTGTGCCATTTGAATTTTATATGGAAACATCTTCAAATCTTTATGAATTATGCGTCGGAGAGTGGTGCGAGAGATGTCTAATTCCTGAGAGCGGCGATAACTCGATGTCGATGGAGTCTCCTCAATACTGGCTCGTACAGCTTCGATATTTTCATCAGAACGTCTTGTGCGTTGTCTGGATGCATGACTGGCATTACTGAGATTACCGGTGTTCACAAATTTTGCGTATAAAGACTTAATTGTGTTCTTAACTGGAGCACTTTTCACTTTATTTTTTTTGCGAAACGCACGTTGAGTTAACACAATTGAAAAGTTATTTTGAATATAAAGCTGAACAATTTCAGCGCGTTCTTTTGGAGTGTACTGTTCCATGGTATAAATTGTCTTCGAATGACGCTTCTAACGTGGTATGACATTAGCCGATTTGTCAGCGCTGTTAAAAGTTACAGCGTTGCCAGATGGGTCAACTTTGCCTACCCTGTATTTCTTGCCGCCTTTCCATCGCTGCACACGATGCAGTGGTTCATTTGCCTCATGATTCGAAGCAATGGTCACAACCGGATTGTCGTTCCATCGAGCTATCAGCACATTATTGTTTCGATCAAATGTGTAGTCTAACCAGCCGCGCTCTTTCATCTTAGATGATGAGACATCAGTAAGTTTCGCTTTATTCGTACGATTGTCAAGAATAGTTCCGATAGCATAATATCCCAAAGAGGTGAGGTGACACATCAATTTATGAGAAGTAAAGAAGTTCTCAAACGCAACACAAGGTTCACGTGAAACTCAAAATTTCACTGGCAATATTTTACTCAAGAACGGAATACTTTACTACCGCACAGCAGGAGGGCTCGTGGACATCAACCGACTAACTACCTGCCTGGAAGGCATTTTGACATTCGTGATATTGGAAGCTTCTGGAAAATTCGATTCTCGAAATATCTGGAAAGAAAGCTCTTCAATGTTCCATAAAGTGGAACAAGTATTTATTCGATTTTTTCACTTCCTGCGTCTACTTGTTTGTGAAAGAACTCAGTAATCAACAATTTAACAAAACAATTTTCTGTTAAATTGAAAGTATATAGTCATATACTAGTACTCCCACTACCAACAACATACACTTCTCTCTTCATTATTTCTTTACTGGTATTACTTATCCTCTCATATCTCTTTTCCTCATTTGATAATCTACATATTTGCTAATTGATATTTCCTTTAATCTTTCCTTACATTAAATTCTCTCTTTCCCTTAAATAATAATAGCAACATCAATAAAGATTTACACTCATTAGTTTTAAGCTGGTATGAATTATGTTAATTTCCTAGATGTAAGGACACCAAATTAGAGAAGTGGAAATATTTGTCGTATCGTTTTCGGCCGGTGGTCGATTTATCAACCAGTTAATTTTGCGCATTCCTTATCATACTACAACCGATCTGCTGAAAAATACATTCTGCGTGAAGTATGCGACAAACACTAAAATATATAGGAAAGCTTATTTTTTCCAAAAATGTTCACTATTTTTTCCGAATTTAAAAAAAAAAAAATGTGGAAAAAATAGGTCTTTCGAAAATCCAATAAAATTAAAAAAAAAAAATTAGTTAATTAGTAAAAGAAAAATTTTGTCAATATCAGAAAGATGCAAGATGACATACAATTATTGCCTTCATGACATATCTCGATAATTTTAGACTCGGCGATTTTTCAAAGTTGCTGGTCGAAAAATCGATCATTGGCTGTAAATGGGTGAACTACGCAGCACCAATATGGTGGCCTGGATGCAGTGGCACGCAGATGAGGAAACTTCAGACCTGTCCCGGACCACGCCGGGATGCTTTTTGATGTCACCCATAGAACACCTGCACAGCGATACGCTTATGCTCCCAGTTAAGGAGCATAATGAACTCCTCTCCAAGCAGTTTCTGCAGTTCCTGGGGCTGCATGAAGGACAGTCTAACTGGTAAGTCCACGTTACGGGAATATTGTCATCAGCATATGGTAACATTACGTTGTCCATGATTGATATGTATTTAAACTGGATCATGCGCCCATCGATTTTATAAATAGACCCAACACCTCGCCACGACATGCCACCCAAAATCATTATACAGCCCCACCAATTTTTAAAGCTGGCCTAGTGTATTTAGGGGCCAATTCCTTGCATCGAGAATTGCGGCCCTAAGTTTTCCTGTCTGAAGAAGCCCTATTTGTCTTAATTTTATCAGAAAATAATACTATTTTCCACTCTTTTGCTGTCCAATGTAGGTATTTTTTTGCAAACTGTAAGCGGCTCCTTCGATTGCGTTCAAAGAGTAATGACTTCTTCCTTGAAACTCTTCCAAAGAGTCCTTCCTCGCATAGTCGTCTCTTTACGGTATCTACGGATGGTGCATTTGGATTCTCTTCAAAAATCACACCTCGAATTTGATTTGCCATCTTGTGAGGACGAGTTAACTCGTTCTCCGAAGAGTCGATTTTCGACCTCTTTTCTTTCTTGGAACTTGTTTTTTTATTTTTATTTTGGTTGAAATACCTAACTACATCAAAAGCTATACGTTTGGAGATATTTATGGTATTTGCATTATCACCGTAAGATTTCCTATCGTTGTGCATCAGTACACTAGTGTTCTCATCACAAGACTTCCGCTTACCCAATTCTTATTCACTAAAATTATTTAATTCCTTAATAATAACCTAATCTCACACCGCTTTCCCCAATAATTGGTCAGGCAGCCAAACACATATTGCTCCAAATGACAGCAGAAGGGTTTGGCAGAGGTAAGGTAATCTCTTCCCTGCGCATGAAGGACTTAAGCGGCGAAATGCCACTGGCTCTTCTCCCAAAGGACAGCATTGTAAAAGTGTAAACTTCATTAAGAAGTTTAGATTACCCTTAACAGTAAAACTGAATGAAACAATTCCACTCTCGAACTACTGCTTAGGGATAGAACAATCAAGTGGTACACAGATGGCTCGAAACCATCGGAAGAAATAGGTGAAGGAGTCGTAGGACCACACACAAAACTCTCCACACATATGGGAAGTTTTCTGAGCATATTCCAAACAGAGGTATTTGCTCTAAGTCGGCGTGTAGATATAAACCTCCAACGCAACTATCGCAATGTCAAGCGGCACTTGACACGGAACGGACCCGGATTCTTTATCCGGTCAAGGACTGTCAACACGGCAGAATTCTGCCGCTACAACAACAACTGTTTCTATGTCGTTAATATACATACTCGTTCTAAAATGGTAAATCCCAATTAATTTTCGATTAATGTCGATAACGCCAGTAAAAATGTTTTTCATTTTAAAACGATAAATAAGAAGGGAATAGGAACGATTATTTTAACCTTGGAATTATCAAAACAAAAAACGTTTAAGCATTTCATTTAGTTAAATTTAGCTTTAATAAATTTTTGAAAAATAAAAATAGCTTTACAAATGTTGCAATTATTTTTAGATGTCTTTGTGGAACTTAGCTTACCTTTTAATAAACAACTTTCCTTGAAGAATTTTTGAAATTATTGCTTTTTTTAAGTTTTATTCAAATTGATTTGGAAGAAAATTTCTTCCAATTAGCAGAAGAATGTGGATGTACTCGAATTTTGTCAACTAATTTCGAAACTAATGAAAACTCTTGAGAATAAGTCGCTGAAGGGATATTGGCAGACAATAGACTCACGATAGGTCCACAAGATAACGGCGATAGAGCGGTATGAAAAGGAGAGAGCCGATGTAGAGAAATTGACAACGTAACAAGTGAAACATAGTACATAGTTTATACTTGAATCCAAACTAGTGAAGGAAAGCGTAAGGGGATGGTGTGCTATAACTCTGAAAGAGCTAAGAAGAAAAGAGTGCTTAATGGAAGTTCCGTAAGGGAAAAAAACACGCAATGACAATGGAGTTAAGGGTTTAGGACGTAGGCGTATTGGTCTCCGCTTCAGAAGTCAATACAAATAGAGTATACCGTCCGGAAAAATTACGGTATATTCTTGATTTGAAGAACCTCCTCTATCCGATCACACCTATTTTATTCTTGAAATCCCGGGACAGTGTACTAAAGTTTTCCCAAAACAAATATCAAAATTTTGCTAGTGTCAAGAAATTCTTCACAAAATATTAAATAATAAAATACAATTAGAATTTCGTTTGATAACCTATAGCACTTATGACATATTTCAGTCTTTTTTCATAGAATGAATGTTGTCGCTGGTAGTTATATTCTGCCCTTTTCCTAGGAGAGCAGCTTAAAGTGATGTCATGTTCTTTGATTGTTTTTTAGCGACTTTTTTCTTAAAATTCGCACACAAATTTTCTATGCGGTTTAAGTCTGGGATATATGCAGTTGTATCTATTACTTTGCAGCAGTTATATAGAAGCCACATCTTCACATTATACTCCTTATGTTTACGGTCGTTTTCATAATAATTTTTTTAACTTGCCTTGATGTGTGTTACAAAGCTAAATTTTACAGCGTAAATATTCGTTTCGCATCCAAATAACGCAAAATTTGCCACATCATCTTGGTTTCGTCACAGAATACAATATCATAACGAAAAACGTTTTTTAAGATTTTGTGCAGACAGTGATTGTTTGATAGCAAATCTTGATGCATATTCGTGTAGCGTGGTCTGTCGGTCAGTTTTGTAAGAAACCGACATATTACACTCTTCGTTGAGTTCCTTCGGTAAGGTTCTAACTGAAACTTTTGAGTTATGATGTTCAGTAATTTTTTTCTACGCCCGGTAAATTTTAGAATAGCATAGAATTCATTAACACGTTCGCGGACGTGAATGCTATAGCATTCATTTTCATACTGATGCAAAATGACGTGAATGCTATAGCATTCAAATTTTAAAGCCAATTTTTATTCATTTAATTTTATACAATCTTAAGTTTTGGTAAATAATACACATTTCAAAATAATGACCAATTGGTTCATTAGATACTTTCATATTATTTTATCTTTTCTCCGTGTATTTACAAATTTCCTTAAGCCGGCTACATTGAGTAAACTAGAAGCGTAATACATGACGTGAATGCTATAGCATCTATATTTCATAGAATTCTCAGAGAGACCTGACTCTCTCATTGTACATTTTTTTTTTTTGAAAATTCCCGTTATTTTCAACAATGTGCATTATAAGTGATTAGATGTTTCATTATCTGCTTCAGTTAGACATTTGAAATTAAAGCGAAAACATCATTTTTTTTAGTTATAGTATAACTTTATTGAAGAAATATGAATTCTAATAAGAAGCGTACGCGAATTTCGAGATTATTTGATGATTCTGATTCAGATCAAGATATAGGTAAGTGTATTACGGAATAATTGGAAATAAAATCAGTAAATTTGATAGAGACCTTTGTGATAGGCTATGGGCAATTCAGCGAAAACTCTAGAGAGTGTACCCTTAATATATTTTTGTCAAACAATATGGGCTTATCAACATCATCATCTTCTGATTCAGAAGATTCTAACAACATAAATATTTCAAATGGGATAGATGAGACAACTACCTTGTGGAATGAAGATACTGCAGAAATACAAGACTTTCATTTTGAATGGTCTTCAATGGGTGTAGCTGATGATATGAAAAACTGTAAAACTCCGAAAGAGATTTTCGATAAAATTTGGTCTACGGAAATAATTAATTGTTAGTTGCACAAATGAATATGCGAAAAATTTGCTGTCACTATCACGTATACGTACGAGAAATTGCCGGATACAGAGTTTCAAAGAAACAAACTTGCAGCAAATGGAGATATTCTTTGGCCTTTGTATGCTGCAGTCTCAAATAAAGACACCTTAAATTCGTTCAAACGGTCTAACAATCCGATTTTCGGGGCATCTATGACCGGGCGTAGGTTTGAACTGCTATTGCGTTGCTTAAATTGTGAATCCGTATCAACTAATGATAGACTATCTAAGATTTCCGAACTTCTTAAGTGTGTAAATAATTCATTTCAAACGGCATATAAACCTGGAAAAAATTTATAGTTAGATGAATCTATGATGCTGCATCGAGGGAGACTAAGTTTTCGGCAATTTATAAAATCAAAGAAAAATAAGTACGGAATTAAATTCTATGAGCTTTGTACACATGATGGCTATGCTCTCAATCTAGATATATATAAAGGCAAAGTAACATATGAGGTGTCTTCCTCATCTGTAGTCGATTCTGTGGTTATGAAACTAATGGAACCACATTTACCGAAGGGCCATTAATTATTTATGGACAACTACTACAATAGTGTCGGACTGAGCAATCGATTACTAAGTTTTAAAACTCATACCACTGGAACCTTACGTAGCAATCGTAAAATGAATCCAAAAGTTGTAATACAAAAAAAAAAATTGAAAAAAGGAGAACATATATGGAGAAGACAGAACAACGTCTATGTAAGTACGTGGAAAGACAAGCGGGATGTGCTCTGTATCACAACGGAAAACCATCCCAAAATAATTGACGTGCAGAATAAATATGGTATCTCGAAATAAAAGCCAATAGAGATTGCTAATTATAACGCAAATACATATGTCTGGCATAGACAGATGTGATCAAATGATATCATATTATTCCACACCTAAAAAATCTATTCGTTGGTACAAGAAGGTTCTATTCCATCTATTAGATATTTCTGTATGGAATAGTTATTACATATATAAGAAGATAAGTGATTCAAATATTAGTTTCCTTGATTTTAGAGACAACCTAATAACCACAGAATTCAAATGGTCGTGACTTTTTGCTTGATAATGGCAACTCACAAACCCATGTTAGATATACTCCGCCAACACATTTTCAAGATGCACACTATCAGGAAAAAATTCCGGCACCTTTAAATTACAAACGTAGAACATATTTCCTGAAGTGCAAATATTGTTACAGGCAAAAAAATAATTAAATTGACATCATACCGATGTCAGAACTGTGTAAATAAACCTCCACTATGTCCTGGAGAGTGCTTCCGACAATGGCACTTACCTCCTGAAGATCACAATGCCTCCAATTCGGATATGGAATCCTAAAAACTTTCAATCATAATAATGGACAGAAATATTTAGTTTTGTTTTCATATATACATACTATGAAATTATAGATTTAATTTATTCATTTTTATATTTGGAGACAAATAAAGATCTATTGTTAAATAAAAAGTGTAATGAAACTATAATAAACCTGTTTTTCTCATGAATTCTAAGGATGAATGCTATAGCATTCACGTCATTCTGGTTGAAAAATATTATCTATATCGTCGTGGATGCTATAGCATTCATTGTATATAACGGTTAAAATACGATGTTCTGACTGCTCTTATATTATATGTCTAATTAGATTTCGGATATTACAATTAGTTTCAAAAATAATTGCCAGTATATTTTTGCAGCTCCCTAAAATTTTTTGCGTCCGCGAACGTGTTAACAAACAAAAAGCATTTTATTTTGAAAATGTTTGCACTATATAATTTACTAAAGACCTATTAATATTTTCAGACTTCATACATTTCAATTAAACATAAACAAAATTTTATATCGCAGTTTATATCAAGCATACTAAAAAACTAGTTCCACACAAAATAAGAGTATTTTATGTGCAGATAAGAAAAGGTTCTAAAATGTTAGCTTATAATGCTTCCATAGTTTACCCGAATATTAAAATAATTAAAATTTCGTTGAATAACATCGATTTTTAAACACAGCATCACATCTGCGAGGCAAGGAGTCTATGAGATTCTGACAACGTTTTATTGGTATACCTTTCGAAGCCTCTTTCACTACTTGCCATAAATTTCTCGAATTGGTTTCTCTTTAGCTACTTTCTTCTTGATATCTATCCACAGGTTTTCTATGGGGTTGAGGTCAGGAGACTGAGCAGATCACCGCATAACCCGGGGTTGTGATCTGGCCCTAAACACCATAGAGGCTTGTGTCGCAGTATTGCGCAGGCAACATGGGGCCACGTAACGCGTGGTCCACTCCCAGTGAGTCTTAAGGCCTGAGCAGGTCTTAAGATGGTTCCATCCATTGCATGTACGGGTTTGACAATTAAGTAATGAGACTGATTTTATTGCCGCGCTTGTGGTAAACCTGTGACCTTGAAATTACCTTTTTCTTTTTCCGGCATCCCTCCCCTATCTATTAATATATGTATGTACCATCGCTTTAGCTTGTTTAGTTCTCCTGCTGCGTCAAGTTCGGTAGACGTATGTTTTCAGTGCTCATCACGAAAATGTAAAAACGAAATCAAAAGCAACGCGTCGCGATAAAATTTTGTGCCAGATTGGGCGAAAAAGCTTCGGAAACGTACGCTAAAATTGTAAGAGTGTATGGTGATAGTTCTCTTAGTCGTGCCAAAGCTCACAATGGTTGTCTCCGCGCGCCCCCCGCCCGAAAAAAGCTCGCATGAGCAAGTCGAAGGTGAAAACGATGATTATTGCCTTTTTTGATAGCCGTGGAATCGTCCACAAAGAATTCGTTCCACCAGGGAAAACTGTGAATCAAGTCTACTATTGCCAAGTACTCGAAAGATTGCGAAAACGAGTCAACAGGGTGCCCCCAGACATCGCCCGTAACTGGATCCTTCATCACACCGTGCCACACCGCCCTCAGCGTGTCCCAGTATTTGGCCTCTAAAGGGATCGCCATGTTGCTAAAGCCGCCTTATTCGCCCGACACTGTGACTTTTTTGTTTCCTAAAACAAAATTGGTGGTCAAAGGAACCCATTTTGAGTCGATTACGAACATCCAGGCGGGCGTGACGAGGGTACTCGCGGACAAGAATTCAACAATTCTTTCTTGAAGGAAATCAAACTAATGGTTAAATTCATCCTAACTTACTTAAAATCATTATTATGAAGTATAGTTCACTTTGAAATGTACCAATCATCAACATTCCTTAAGCCGTAGGAAATTTTCTTGACCATTTCTTAAGGGGTTTTTTTACAATTCTTGAGAGCTGGATACTAAGCTCAAGTCGCTAGCGGATAGATCAAAGTTTACAACAACATATAAGTTCTTTTACACAGCAACAACAACGACAAGAACAGAAGACGATTTCTGTGGAATGTGAAAAAAAGTTCGTTGTGTAAATTCTTTTGACCATCTCTGTATATACAGCTGTTGAGAGCTTATTAGAAATGCTATCTTTTTGTAAGGTGCTGATGAGTATAATTAAATGTTTTAAAATCCGCTATTTATATTCCTAAATGCATTTTGTGTTACTCTATTTAAAACTGAATTCGCTCAGTTTTGTAGTTGTGCAGTTGGTTCTGTTAATTTTTTCCCAAATAGTAAATGCGTTACGATGTAGAAGGTGAAATGGGTCGGCTTTAGTATATCATCGCACGATTTCAGGGTTAAAAGTGGTATGGTTGGATAGAGTTTATGATTCAGATTAAGAATATATATAATTATAGCCGCCTCAAACTTTTAATTTTCTAGATATTTGTATTTGAATCTAAAAATTTCGCAAATTTTATTTTGCTAATTTCTCGATGTATAGTAACTATTTCTTTCATATTATGCATTTTTTATAAGAGTACACTTCGCCACATTTTTTCTACATATTAGATTGTCAAAAAAGTCTTGCGGTATTTTCGCTAGTTGGCGCTGAACAGGTTGCAAGAGCATAAATTATTATCATTTAATTAAACTAAAAGTATTAAAAATTTAAACAAATTCATAAGTTACACTTTTGCAGATTTTCTAAGAGATCTCTATTCTAAAAATCACCTTTTACACTCGAAGTGAGCCTCATTTACGTGCAAAGGATTATGAGGATATGGAGCGCTGCCATATAATAAGCAAATTTTAGCAATTTGCTGAAATTTCTCTCTTTCTTCCTTTATTTAGCTATCTTAGTTCTAATTGAAACAAATGTATATTTTATATTTCATATAATTTCTTTACAGGACGCCAACGCAGAATCCGTTAAGTGTTAGTGCATATAAAAGTTAAAAACTCATAATAGGAAAAACATCTTAAATAAAATTAAAAAAATTAAAAATTGGAAATATCTCAAAAACCATAAGTCAGCGGGAATTGTATATATAAGTATATACAGTAGCTCCAAGCGAAACTCGTACATCCCATAAAATATTTGGTTTTACTTAAAATACGGGGAATTACTATTGCAATAAAACTGATATGTTTTATTTCATTAACGTGTTGGGTAATTCATTAAATGACAAAAACAAATTTTTGAATAATCTTTTATTTATAAAAATAAAAATACGTTATCTAATAAGTCTTCATTTTCAATGCAAAAGCCAAACTCGTACATTTTTAATTTAACAGGCAACACTGTTTCCAAGCACATCTAACTTCAAGTAATTTTTAAAGTGTTATTCGGGGAAGTCCCAAGTACCAAAGTTCATTGGAAAGTTTTGAACATCGCGTCATTTATCGAAAAAGGATAATAACAAGTAAGGAAGGGCTAAGTTCGGGTGTCACCGAACATTTTATACTCTCGCATGATAAAGTAATAATCGAAATTTCATTATCCGTAATTTACATACATATTTTTTTAATTTGCTGTAAAATAAATTAGAATAGATCAATTTGTGAACTTTGAGTATTGAATTGTATTTCCATTTATATGTATGTATTATACAGAGAAGGCGTCAGATGGAATTCAAAATAGCGTTATATTGGAAGAAGGCGTGGTTGTGAACCGATTTCACCCATATTTCGTACATGTCATCAGGGTGTTAAGAAAACATTATATACCGAATTTCATTGAAAGCGGTCGAGTAGTTCCTGAGATATGGTTTTTGGTCCATAAGTGGGCGACGCCACGCCCATTTTCAATTTTTAAAAAAAGCCTGGATGCAGCTTCCTTCTGCCATTTCTTCCGTAAAATTTTGTGTTTCTGACGTTTTTTTGTTAGTCGGTTGACGCACTTTTAGTGATTTTCAACATAACCTTTGTATGGGAGGTGGGTGTGGTTATTATCCGATTTCTTCCATTTTTGAACTGTATATGTAAATGCCTGAAGGAAACGTTTCTGTAGAGTTTGGTTGACATAGCTATAGTAGTTTCCGAGATATGTACTTTTTAGGGGGCGGGGCCACGCCCACTTTTCCAAAAAAATTACCTCAAAATATGCCCTTCCTAATGCAATCCTTTGTACCAAATTTCACTTTAATATCTTTATTTATGGCTTAGTTATGACACTTTATAGGTTTTCGGTTTCCGCCATTTTGTGGGCGTGGCAGTGGGCCGATTTTGCCCATCTTCAAACTTAACCTTCTTATGGAGCCAAGAAATACGTGTTCCAAGTTTCATCATGATATCTCAATTTTTACTCAAGTTACAGCTTGCACGGACGGACAGACGGACGGACGGACAGACAGACATCCGGATTTCAACTCTACTCGTCACCCTGATCACTTTGGTATGTATAACCCTATATTTGACTCATTTAGTTTTAGGACTTACAAACAACCGTTATGTGAACAAAACTATAATACTCTCTTTAGCAACTTTATTGCGAGAGTATAAAAAAAGTGAAATGGGCAAACAAAGAGGACAAACCAGTGTTGAAGTGCGGGAACTAGTAATTCGTGATTACGAAAACCAAAAATCGCTTCGGGAAATATCTGAAATTGTAGATCGAAGCCGATCGACCGTTCAGTACATCATTAAACGGTACAAGAGAGATAAAACTGTGAAAAATAGATCGAAAGTTGCAAATAACAAAATTTTCTCTGCTAGTGATGAACAGTATATTCTACGCCAAGTCAAAAAAGATCCATTTATAAGTGCACCGAAACTCGTAACAATCGCCGAAAATGATTTGGGGAAAAAGTGTTGCCCTCAAACCATTAGAAATATACTGAATAAGGCTGATTATAACGGCAGAAGAGCAAGGCGAAAGCCTCTTAACGACGAACGTAATCAAAAAGCAAGACTACGATTTGCAAAGGAACATCAATCAAAAGATTTCTCATTTTGGAAAAACGTGCTATTCACAGATGAAAGCATGTTTAATCTTTTCGGTTCGGACGGTAGACCCTATGTATGGAGAAGGTCAAATGAGGCGCTTCTTGCCAAAAATATGAAGCCCACAGTAAAGCACGGTGGTGGATCGGTAATGGTGTGGGGATCATTTTCTGCACGGGGACCTGAAGAATTGCATTTCATTGAGGGTATTATGAATCACACTATGTATCTGAACATTTTAAAAGAAAAATTGCCACTTTGTAAAGAAAAACTGGGCCTTGTCGAGGATTTGCATTTTTACCAAGACAATGACCCAAAGCATAAGGCTTATAATGTGCGGTCGTGGTTGCTTTATAATTGTCCGCATGTCATCGATACACCAGCCTAGAGTCCAGATTTAAACCCCATTGAGAATTTGTGGAGCTATCTCGATACGAAAGTGCACCAGTGTACAATAAGTTCAAAGGACGAGTTGAAGAGGATCCTCCAGGATGAATGGCAAAAAATCGATCCCAGTTTTTGTGAAAAGCTTGTTAAAAGTATGCCAAATAGATTACAAATGGTTATCAAAAACAAAGGAATGCATACAAAATATTAAAATTAACATTACTTTTACTTTTATATAATGTACGAGTTTCACTTTGGCATTGAATTACATGCTATTTTACTTTTTTACCTCACTTAAAGTGTATTTGAATCAACATTTAGTTTTGATTATTTTGTTTTTGTTACGTAGTAATATACTAATAAAATATGCAAAAGTTTTTTTGGAAGCGCTTATTTTATTTATAACTTTTGGGAATTTAATAAATTTTTTTGACTTGTACGAGTTTCGCTTGGAGCTACTGTATACATATATATATTTTTTTTAGATTTGGAGGACCTCGACACATTTTAACCACGAAATTTTAGGACGGTAGTCTAATTCCAAATTTCAGCATACACGCAAATTACAACTTACCGAAATTCTTATGGGACTGATTACATTTCAGCTTCAAATTTTCTGAATAAAAAGATTCCTTTTTGGCAATCGTTTTTTCAATACGAGTTTTCTGAGACTTTCTTAAAAGAAATTCACGCCTCAACCGCGACTGCCTTCGAAACATTTTTCAATTCGGTACACGCACTCACTACTCAATACTATTGAACATGTGCTGGACGATATCTATCGATGTATGAACATCGATGTTTTTTTAACTGAAAAATCGCTAGTTTTCGATGTTAATGTGCTAAACACATTAGTGTGTTATTACACGCCTCAACTCTTGTTGCGGCAATTCTTGGTTATAGGCGAGGGGGCGACGAGGAGAGGAGAATCGCGCCGAGTTTCAGTGTTTCCAGCAACACGCTTTGTGTTCTTATTCGTAACAGTTCGCTGCGACGTTTGTCGGCATTCGTGTTCTTTCTTTCGTAATACATAGTTGCATTTGCGTAAATTTTTTTGAAATTAATATTTTGAATATATTTAAAAAATTTAATTTCATCTTTTGGTGGGGAAACTTTAGTATACGATCCCACGATTTCAGGGTTAAAAGTGGTATGGTTGGATAGGGCTGATGCTCCAGATTAAGAAAATATATAATTGTTGCCGCCGCAAACTTATAGTTTCCGAGATATTTGCATTTAAAGTTGAAAATTTTGCAAACTTTATCTTGCAATTTCTCGATTGCTAGTAATTATTTAATTCATATTATGCACTTTTTATGCACTTACACTTCACTACATTGTTTCTACATATTTTTTTTCCAGTAATTATTTAGTTATTTGCTTAAAATAAGCATTTTATATTTTACACAATTTTCATTTCATGCACAATAACAAAAGTAGTCCTTGTTGACAAATAATAAGAGTTGCCATAATTACACATTTATCAAACGAATAAAAATGAATATAAAAACTCAAACCAAGAGACAAATACCATCTGAAATTAATTTTCCATTGTAATAAAAAAAGTTTTAAGGCTTATATGTATATTTAATTGCATCTAATAATCTTACAAAAGGATCGTGATGATTATTTGCAATATTTTTTCTCCAAGTATATTCATAAATTAAATTAGAAAAATCTTCGCTGTTATTGTAATTGTCTTTAACGAAAAAACGTTTAATTAATGTAGTATAAAGAGGGAGATATACCCTATTTAACATAACTTTTAGATTACCTTTGTGTATTAGCAGCCTTCGGCCACGCTTAAAAAACCCTGGCCAATCCAACACCAGGGTAAACATTAGTCCATTCGCGTCCCACTTCTTCCTGCATTGGCGGCCTTCGGCCGCGCTTCAAAAAAAATAACCTTGGCCGATCCAACACCGGGGTGTATCAGGTTTTTTTGAAGTAAAACTCCTTTTCGCGTTGGCGACCTTCGGCCGCGATTCAAAAAAATATCCCTGGCCGATCCAACACCGGGGTGTATCAGGTTTTTTTTAAGTAAAACTCCTTTTCGCGTTGGCGGCCTTCGGCCGCGCTTCAAAAAAATAACCCTGGCCGATCCAACACCGGGGTGTATCAAGTTTTTTTTAAGTAAAACTCCTTTTCGCGTTGGCGGCCTTCGGCCGCGCTTCAAAAAAATAACCCTGGCCGATCCAACACCGGGGTGTATCAAGTTTTTTTTAAGTAAAACTCCTTTTCGCGTTGGCGGCCTTCGGCCGCGCTTCAAAAAAATAACCCTGGCCAATCCAACACCGGGGTGTATCAAAATCTTGATATATCAAGAAAAATGGCAATGATTTATGTATTTGGGGTATAGTCCTATTTTTTATTCATTTTTATTCGTTTGATAAATGTGTAATTATGGCAACACTTATTATCTGTCAACACGTAATACTTTTGTTATTGTGCATGAAATGAAAATTGTGTAAAATATAAAATGCTTATTTTAAGCAAATAACTAAATAATTACTGGAAAAAAAATATGTAGAAACAATGTAATGAAGTATAAGTGCATAAAAAAGGCATAATATGAATTAAATAATTACTAACAATCGAGAAATTGCAAGATAAAATTTGCAAAATTTTCAACTTTAAATGCAAATATCTCGAAAACTATAAGTTTGCGGCGGCAACAATTATATATTTTCTTAATCTGGAGGATCAGCTCTATCCAACCATACCACTTATCAACCCTGAAATCGTGGGATCGTATACTAAAGCCGACCCCTTTTGGTAAATAATTTGCAAATATGTATACAAATATACATAATATAATATTAATATTTTAGAAAATGAAGTATGACGAAAAATTCGAATTAATTAAGGATATTGTGAAATGTATGGAGGAAGCCATACAAATTGATTCAGACGATAGTGAAAAGGGTGATATATATGAAGGTCTGTTATATAATCTTTGTTTTAATTTTGAATTATAAATAAAATATATTTCTTAATTGCCAGAACTGATTAATATATGTGATGGAGTGGCCCAAGTACCTATAAGGAAAAAGAAACGACAATGGGTTAAAGTATGGAGAACAACCAAGGCGCAAACAGGTTCACATTCATTTTTAATGCAGGAACTACTGCACATTGATGTAAATGGCCTTAAAAATTATCTAAGAATGTCGGAGACGCAGAAGCAAGATACTCGTACTGTGATGCGAGCTGCAATTTCTGGAACGGAAAAGCTGTCCCTGACCCCTCGTTTTCTCGCAACGGGCAAGTTTAAAATTGAACTTTTTCCTATTCTAAATTAAAAATTTAAAAAACTTAATATTTTTCTATATTTTATTGGAGAATCGTTTCAAAGCTTAAATTTTGGGTCAAAAATTTGAAGGTATAAATAATTTATTTTCTTATAAAAAATAATTACATAATTTCATAATTTTAGTTTCCAAGCAATACGGCAGAGTGGATATCAATTGCAAATGAATTTGCAATACGAAGGTAATTTCCAAATTGGCTGGGCGCATTGGATGGTAAACACATAACCTTTAGGCCATCGCGAAAAGGTGGTGCATTTTACTACAACTATAAAGGCACAAATGTATAGTTTTGTTGGCCTTGGTTGATGCAAATTGCAATCTCATTTACGTGGATATTGGGTGGAGGATGGAGTCATGTGTAGAAGTTCACGCAAGTGAGGAGAGTTCTCTGATCGCCATTCACTTGGGAGTGGACAGAAACGATTCTTTTACATATGACTCAAACAGCTCACGACTTCCGGTCTTTGATCAAGTGGGTAGCCTAAGAACATCCGTTTGAAGGCGAGCTAAAGTGAGAAGGCGAAATATTCCCTACTTATACTATGTTCATACCGACACTTAATCACACGATTTCGGCTGTTGAATGGATTATCCCACTAATCTTAAAAATTTATCAAGATTTCGCCATACAAAAATTATAGTTCCAAATCATTTCATTGAAATGATCTGAAACTGATCAACGCTAAATCTCTCCGTGCGACTCTGATTATGCGCAATCTACTTGGCAGCATTGGAAATCTGTTACATTATCACAGCTTATGTGGACACTACAAAGGGAAAAACATGTAAACAAACCAATTTTTTTAAGCAATGTATCTAATTTTACCTGAAAAACGACTTAACAAACGAAAAAATGCATTCATTATTTCTATTATATGGAAAATATAAAAAGAAGACGGCTTTTATTTCAAAATACTATGTGACAATCTTTTATTTTGATAAATATTAAGCGATGTGACTTCATGAATGACAATAACAGCTGTTCTTTGATCTTTTTAACGGCAGTGAAAACACTTTTGGATTATGAAATGCTTAAATGTAATCTAATCTTTTAAATTTTCGGTCTGAACATAGTATTAGGGTTGTGCGTTGGGTTTGGGACCCGCCACGTAAAAAAACACCCCCAATGAAAGGAAACAACAAGCCTCGAATAAGTGACCCCCCTTTTGATGACGACCATGACAAACGAACTAAGGACTACGATTTGAGGGCATGCACCTGGAATGTCCGGTCCCTTAATTGGGAAGGTGCCGCTGCCCAGCTGGTTGATGTCCTCGTGAAAATAAAGGCTGACATCACCGCCGTCCAAGAAATGCGATGGACGGGACAAGGACAGAGACAAGTAGGTCCTTGTGGCATTTACTACAGTGGCCATATAAAGGAGCGCAAGTTTGGTGTTGGATTCGTGGTGGGAGAGAGACTCCGTCGCCGAGTACTATCATTTACTCCTATGAATGAACCATCTAGCCACAATCCGCATCAAAGCGAGGTTCTTCAACATATCGCTGGTTTGCGCCCACGCCCCGACGGAAGAGAAGGACAATGTGACCAAAGATGACTTTTATAAGTGCTTGGAGCGCACTTCTGAGAGATGCCCTCGCCACGATGTCAAAATCGTGCTTGGCGACTTCAGAGCCAGGGTGGGCAAAGAAGGTACAGTAGCTCCAAGCGAAACTCGTACAAGTCAAAAAAATTATTGAATTCCCAAAAATCATAAATAAAATAAGCGCTTCCAAAAAAACTTTTGCATATTTTATTAGTGTTTTACTACGTAACAAAAACAAAATAATCAACACTAAATGTTTAATTCAAATAAACTTTAAGTGAGGTAAAAAAGTAAAATAGCATGTAATTCAATGCCACAGTGAAACTCGTACATTATATAAAACTAAAAGTAATGTTAATATTAATATTTTGTATGCATTCCTTTGTTTTTGATAACCATTAGTAATCTATTTGGCATACTTTTAACAAGCTTTTCACAAAAGCTGGGTTCAATTTTTTGCCATTCATCATGGAGGATTCTCTTCAACTCGTCCATTGAACTTATTGTACGCCGGTACACTTTCGTATCGAGATAGCTCCACAAGTTCTCAATGGGGTTTAAATCTGGACTCTGGGCTGGTGTATCGATGACATGCGGACAATTATATAGCAACCACGACCGCACATTAAAAGCCTTATGCTTTGGGTCATTGTCCTGGTAAAAATGCAAGTCCTCGACAAGGCCCAGTTTTTCTTTACAAAGTGGCAATTTTTCTTTTAAAATGTTCAGATACTTAGCGTGATTCATAATCTTCTTCTTCTTTACTGGCGTAGGCACCGATTACGCGATTATACTTGGCGCCAATTGGATATTCCAAGTGAAGCCAGGTCTTTCTCCACTTGGTCCTTCCAACGGAGTGGAGGTCTTTCTCTTCCTCTGCTTCCCGCGGCGGGTACTGCGTCGAATACTTTCAGAGCTGGAGTGTTTTCATCCATCCGGACAACATGACCTAGCCAGCGTAGCCGCTGTCTTTTAATTCGCTGAACAATGTCAATGTCGTCGTATATCTCATACAGCTCATCGTTCCATCGAATGCGATATTCGCCGTGGCCAACGCGCAAAGGACCATAAATCTTTCGCAGAACTTTTCTCTCGAAAACTCTTAAGGTCGACTCATCGGTTGATGTCATCGTCCAAGCCTCTGCACCGTATAGCAGGACGGGAATTATGAGCGACTTATAGAGTTTGGCTTTTCTTCGTCGAGAGAGGACTTTACTTTTCAATTGCCTACTCAGTCCAAAGTAGCACCTGTTGGCAAGAGTAATCCTGCTTTGGATTTCCAGGCTGACATTGTTGGTGGTGTTTACGCTGGTTCCAAGATAGACGAAATTATCCATAACTTCAAAGTTATGACTGTCAACAGTGACGTGAGTGCCAAGTCGCGAGTGCGACGACTGTTTGTTTGATGACAGGAGATATTTCGTCTTGCCCTCGTTCACTGCCAGACCCATTTCTTTTGCTTCCTTATCCAGTCTGGAGAAAGTAGAACTAACGGCGCGGCTGTTGAGGCCGATGATATCAATATCATCGGCATACGCCACCAGTTGTACACTCTTATAGAAGATGGTACCTTCTCTGTTGAGTTCTGCAGCTCGAATTATTTTCTCCAGAAGCAGGTTGAAAAGGTCGCACGATAGGGAGTCGCCTTGTCTGAAACCTCGTTTGGTATCGAACGGCTCGGAGAGGTCCTTCCCGATCCTGACGGAGCTTTGAGTGTTGCTCAGCGTCAGTTTACACAGCCGTATTAGTTTTGCGGGGATACCAAATTCAGACATCGCGGCATAGAGGCAGCTCCTTTTCGTGCTGTCGAAAGCAGCTTTGAAATCGACGAAGAGGTGGTGTGTGTCGATTCTCCTTTCACGGGTCTTTTCCAAGATTTGGCGCATGCTGAATATCTGGTCGGTGGTTGATTTACCAGGTCTAAAGCCACACTGATAAGGTCCAATCAGTGTTGTTGTTGTGGGCTTTAATCTTTCACACAATACGCTCGACAGAACCTTATATGCGATGTTGAGGAGGCTAATCCCACGGTAGTTGGCGCAGATTGTGGGGTCTCCTTTTTTATGGATTGGGCATAGCACACTTAAATTCCAATCGTTGGGCATGCTTTCCTCCGACCATATTTTACAAAGAAGCTGATGCATGCTCCTTACCAGTTCTTCGCCGCCTAGTTTGAATAGCTCGGCTGGCAATCCGTCGGCCCCTGCCGCTTTGTTGTTCTTCAGGCGGGCAATTGCTATTCGAACCTCTTCATGGTCGGGCAATGGAACGTCTGCTCCATCGTCATCGATTGGGGAGTCGGGTTCGCCTTCTCCTGGCGTTGTGTGTTCACTGCCATTCAGCAGGCTGGAGAAGTGTTCCCTCCATAATTTAAGTATGCTTTGGGCATCGGTGACTAGATCACCTTTGGGAGTTCTACAAGAGTATGCTCTGGTCTTGAAACCTTCTGTAAGTCGCCACATCTTTTCGTAGAATTTTCGAGCATTACCCCTGTCGGCCAGCTTATCAAGCTCTTCGTACTCACGCATTTCGGCCTCTTTCTTTTTCTGTCTACAAATGCGTCTCGCTTCCCTCTTCAACTCTCGGTATCTATCCCATCCCGAACGTGTTGTGGTCGATCGTAACGTTGCGAGGTAGGCAGCCTGTTTTCTCTCCGCTGCGACACGGCACTCCTCGTCGTACCAGCTGTTCTTTTGCACTTTCCGAAAACCAATGGTTTCGGTTGCAGCTGTACGTAAGGAGTTTGAGATGCCGTCCCACAGTTCCCTTATACCGAGTTGTTGACGAGTGCTCTCAGAGAGCAGGAGTGCAAGCCGAGTAGAAAATCGTTTGGCTGTCCGTTGTGATTGCAACTTCTCGACGTCGAACCTTCTTGTGTTTGTTGGCGTGCGTTTTTTGCTGCACAGAGGCGTGTGCGAATTTTGGCTGCAACAATATAGTGGTCCGAGTCGATGTTAGGACATCGGAGCGCACGCACATCTAAAACACTGGAGACGTGTCTTCCGTCTATCACAACATGATCGATCTGGTTGGTGGTTTTTCGATCCGGAGACAGCCAGGTAGCTTGATGTATCTTCTTATGCTGGAATCTAGTACTACAGATAACCATATTTCGGGCCCCGGCGAAGTCGATCAGCCTCAACCCATTTGGGGATGTTTCCTCGTGGAGGCTGAATTTACCGACTGTAGTGCCAAAGATACCTTCTTTGCCCACCCTGGCGTTGAAGTCGCCAAGCACGATTTTGACATCGTGGCGGGGGCATCTCTCATAAGTGCGCTCCAAGCACTCATAAAAGGCATCTTTGGTCACATCGTCCTTCTCTTCCGTCGGGACGTGGGCGCAAATCAGCGATATGTTGAAAAACCTCGCTTTGATGCGGATTGTGGCTAGACGTTCATTCTCCGGAGTGAATGATAGTACTCGGCGACGGAGTCTCTCTCCCACCACGAATCCAACACCAAACTTGCGCTCCTTTATATGGCCACTGTAGTAGATGTCACAAGAACCTACTCGTCTCTGTCCTTGTCCCGTCCATCGCATTTCTTGGACGGCGGTGATGTCAGCCTTTATTTTCACGAGGACATCAACCAGCTGGGCAGCGGCACCTTCCCAATTAAGGGACCGGACATTCCAGGTGCATGCCCTCAATTCGTAGTCCTTATTTCGCTTGCCATGGTCGTCATCAAAAGGGGGGTCTCTCATCCGAGGCTGATTGTTGGTTTTCATTGGCGCGTTTTTTTACGTGGCGGGTCCCAAACCCAGCGCACAACCCTAAGTAGGGGATATTTCGCCTTCTCACTTTAGCTCGCCTTCAAACGGATGTTCTTAGGCTACCCAGAGGATACTTGGTCAGAGACCGGAAGTCGTGAGCTGCTAGAGTCATATGAAGAATCGTTTCTGGCCACTCCCAAGTGAATGGCGATCAGAGAACTTTCCTCACTTGCGTGAACTTCTACACATGACTCCATCCTCCAACTTTGGACTGAGTAGGCAATTGAAAAGTAAAGTCCTCTCTAGACGAACAGAAGCCAAACTCTATAAGTCGCTCTTAATTCCCGTCCTGCTATATGGTGCAGAGGCTTGGACGATGACAACAACCGATGAATCGACGTTACGAGTTTTCGAGAGAAAGGTTCTGCGAAAGATTTATGGTCCTTTGCGTATTGGCCACGGCGAATATCGCATTCGATGGAACGATGAGCTGTACGAGATATACGACGACATTGACATAGTTCAGCGAATTAAAAGACAGCGGCTACGCTGGCTAGGTCATGTTGTCCGGATGGATGAAAACACTCCAGCTCTGAAAGTATTCGACGCAGTACCCGCCGCGGGAAGCAGAGGAAGAGGAAGACCTTCACTCCGTCGGAAGGATCAAGTGTAGAAGGACCTGGCTTCGCTTGGAATATCCAATTGGCGCCACATAGCGAAGAGAAGAAACGACTTGCGCGCTGTTGTTGACTCGCCTATAATAGCGTAAGCGGTGTCTAAGCCAGTAAAGAAGAAGAAGAAGGATATTGGGTGTAACGGTCGATGTAATGATGCAGGAGTGTTCTTCCAAGTGAACTCTCTTTGGTACTACGAGAAGAGAGAGGATTACCATCAAACTCTACTATAGGTAGTAATAGATATCTCCCATATGTGGTCGTAAGCGATGATGCTTTCCCGCTTCAGACACATCTAATGAAATCGTACCCTTACCACACAACCTGTTGCCAGAAGATAATATTCAGTTACCGTCTTTCTAGTGCAAGACTCGTAGTTGAACATGTTTTCGGGATTCTATCAAACAGATTCATAATATTTTTAGCACCTATAAATTTAAGAGTAGAGCCTGTGCAAAAAATTGCATTTGCTTGCCTTGTTTTACACATCTTTTTAGGAACAAATAATACCAATGGTATAAATTTAACCAATTCAAAAGCTGAAAGTTATTCTCAAGCTTCTGTTAATAGCAACACTCCGAGGTGGGGTGAGCCAGAAACTATTCGGTAAGAATATATGGCCTATTTTATATATATATGTATGAATTTTAATAAAAATAGAATTATTTAACATTATTTTTAACATTATTTAACATTACAAAAACACTCTTTCATAGAGATATATATTTAATCGTTGAGATGGAGAAGGAAATTCCTATCATAAAATTGTCATTGCATATACGAGTCCACAAGTATCTTAATAGGGGCATTTTCCCATGATCATTGTTTGCGCAACGAATACTCGATAAATGGATTGTGGAAATTCCCGCAGTTGAAGCAAACACATTCAAAGGATTACTATTTTCGGTATTTCCATTCCTGTAAAAAATATTGTACGGAAATAGAGAATAGCGCCATTTAATGTAATTCATGCAACAAATTTTTTTTATTATAAATATAAATGCCCAACATTTTTTCGATGAATAGAAACATTTTTCTAGTTTAATTCATTTCACATTTTATTCATTGATTTTAATTCATAATTCATCATAACTTATAAACTATATAAAAAATAAATAGTATTTATTCAAAAATAAGGCACTAATTAGAAAAAATTAGAATTAATCACATTTCGGACATAAATTAAAAATATTTCTTAGAACTATGTATATAAAAATATCTGCATTATTTGTACTTCAAAAATCAGTCTTTAAATATATCATATTTCAGATTTAAATTAAAAATATTTCTTAGAACTATATAAAAATATCTACATGATTTGTATTTCAAAAAAGGCAGCCTTAAAATTTTATTTCAGTCACATTTCATTCAAACTTTTCCATTATTATATGTAGTATTAATCGGCCCTGAAAAAAAATTTTATTACTATTTACTTATGTAATTTGATGAATTATATAAATTTGCATTAATTACAAAAATTAAAATCTTCATCTTCAAAAATCCCACTCATTGCATTCAAAAGTAAGTCGTTCTGAGGGGATTGTAACTGGGAATCACGATATCTGTTTGATTTTTGTACTAAACGGCGCATAAGGCATTGGACCTCCCATTGAGCGTCTTCTCGCATATGAGGAACTATCTCCTCCATTTTCGCAGAGACCAAATTGCCCAACCAACTATACGGTCTATTGCGTCTTTCAGCGATTTGTTCTCTCACAGCCGCCAAATCCTGCCTCACTTTAGCCAATGAATAAATAAGTAAATTGTTTAATTTTTAAAATTAAAATTACAATACCTTTCCCTTTTTCTTCTGCCTTTCTTTTTTGCCATTCTTTATTTCAGTTGTCTACAAATGTAGATAAGTACAAAGGTTAAAACTATTTGTTTGGAGAATACAAATCGTTTATACCAGCTCCGCTTTTACGTTAATTGAGCACTTCACGAATTTCTCGTAAATATTGTGTTCTTATATATTTTCATTTTTTTTTATTTCACACATGTTTCTGTATGGCACCTTTAGCTCCTCACAGAATTTGTTAAAAGCTTTAGCATAACATAACGGTGACTTTATGCTTTAAATACACTCCTGTGCTTCTACCAAATATATTAATTTTTCAATTAGCGCTTGTGTCCGCTTTACTTTTTCCGCTATATTTATCTAAAATAATCGAATATTAATAAACAGAAAATTTAAAAATTAATTTATTCAACTCACCACTTTTTAAAATTTCATAAACACTGTAAATTAACATCCTCACGCTTCAATATCCAAATAACAACACAACAGGCATTAAGTGTAGCGTAGCCGTACATCACAAAAATTTGAGAAAGTGATATGAAAGAGAATGAGAAAAAAACTCGAACAGAGATGCGCAACACAAATGTGCGTGTGAACGTAATGGGCGACAGCAAAAGAGAATCGCCCGAGAATTAGCAACAAGAGTTGACGCGTGTAATGACAGACATAGCGAACGACAGTCTTTAAGCGACATCTCTTGAACTATAAAACATTGTATAACCAGAGAACGTATATTTATAGAGAAGGTCCAACAACGGACAAGCGTGTAAACTGTCAAAAGTTAACAAAATGCGATGGGTGCATTTCACCACAGCTAGCTAAGAAGGAGAAACTTTAACAGTGGTGCATGAACAGAGCAGAGCATTCAATGAAAACGATGCTCAGAAACATGCATTGCTTTTACAGACGTATGTTGGTCTTTTGCTTATATTTTTATGTGCTCACATGCCAACATGTTTATTGATGTGATTATCATTTTGCGTATTTCTATGAATATATGCATAATTTATATCATTCTAATTAAATTATGCTATTTTCAAAACAATATTTGTAGTTAATGTGCAATTAAGAGTTATTTATTAAAATATTTCTTATGTTTGAGAATATATTATAATTTCATATGCATATGAATATGTTTGTAAATATAATATATATATGTATGTATGTATATGTATATGAGATACTATCATGTAGTTTTTATGATAAAAACTTAATATACATATTACAATAATATATCATTTAATTTTCATACGCATCTACTACATATCAGCGCATAATTACAAATGCACATATGTATGTAAGTACAATTCAAATTCAAATCGTAATAACATTTATCAGTAAAAAGTGTGCGCGCACTGCTCTATATGTACATGCATATGTGTACGACATTGCCCAACAAATAATGTATACCAACCAACATACGAATATGAGTACACATGTAAATATGTGCGCATGACATTCCCACACAAATAATGCATACACAACATACATACATACTTATACATACGTTGACGTGTAGATATGTCACCCGCAAAAATTACGAATATTGTTCTATAAAAACAACAATGGTTTCAAATAGCGTCAGCAGGGGCACAAGTCAATATAGAAGCCAAACAGTCGATGCCCAAATTTGTAGAAAAACACCTAACAATAATATTTTTATTCATGAACGCAAGCGCACTTTCAACGAGCAAACTTGCTTCATTCATAAAAACAAACACCATTACATCTCCCCGAGCATGCCTTTGCCTACAAGCGTCTTTTCGCGACGATGGCAAAAGCTAAAAATCATAAATTGAACAATTTCTGATATTTGTATGAGAAGGAAAAAGCAACAACCCCGCAAATATAAGTATAGAATACAATTGACAACATAGTTAATTTGTCGATTTTCAAGTCAAGAAATGTGTCAAAGAAAATATTCAATATTCCTCTGATTTATGTGTACAGTGAACCCCGGTTAAGTAGTATTCCGCTTAAATGAAAATCATCCCTCTTAACTGCCTATATCTTGCTGCATCCCACGGTTTGTTTTTTGAAATACATTCAAACTATCGTTTTAAGTACATTCGATTAAGTATCCGCACTCGCTTATGTGCCATATTATATTCTTATTTTTAACAAACCACAAAAATCTGTATCTCTGATTGTGGCACATAACCGGGATTGACTGTATTTGTCAAGGAATGTAAAAAAAATAGTGGAGGGCGGCTTGTAAAAATCTGCGTCGATATGTATGCAAGCTCACACACAAACATACATATCCACGCTGGTTTGTAGGCGAAGGTGGTACAGCGGCAAGGGAAGCAGTGGTAATTGGCGATCGTTCGTTTGTGTTTTCGGCACATCTCGAATTTTCTACCAACAAACAATGTTGTGAAATTCTTTCAACATTTTGACATGAAAGCAAAAAATATGAGCTTCGCCATTGGTTGTCCGCGTCAACAGAAATTTCGCATGAAGCATTAAATGTACATATTTACATACATTTGTTGCATGTAGACAAATTTACAAACATTATGCGTATGGTTCTTTTATATTTGTTTACATGCAAACATAATTATATATGGGCAAATGTGCGACCGCTTGGTCTTTTAACATGATATTGAAAAGTTTATTGACCAAAGCAAATATTTATTTAAGTATATAAATATACATATGTATGTCGTACCAAACCTATATAAAATGCATATTTAGGTAGTAATACAAATTTTACTGAATTATACATATATTTGCAAAGCTCAATTTTAAAATATATACATATGTACATACTTATGAGCTTTCATAACAAATGCATGAATGAATGAATGCAGATGAGGAATGCACTGCGACCTTTGGTCTATTGTGCCCTCTCCTTGCTCACATTGACTCGCTTAAACCCAGCCTATTAATACAGTCCAGCAGACTTCCAGGCGGTAGCGAGGCAATGCGATCCCTATCCGGAGACAGCACTCCAAGGGCCTCTGATCTGCGTCTACAGACTGCTGGGCAGTCAAGCAGCAGATGCTCCGGGTTTCAGGCTCCATGCCGCAGAAACGACAGCTGGCGCAAGCTGATAGGCCCATGCTATGCAGATGCCTGTTCAGCCTGCAGTGACCAGTGTACCATGCGACCAGTAGCCTGAGTTTGTTCCTTGGGAGGTTTATTATAATTTTGAACCTTTTCAGGTTGTCTCATGCCATGAGTCTGTAGCCAATACTCCTTTCTGCCCACCCTTTCCTCTCTACGGAGTAACAAATGCATACATATGTATATGTATACCGATCTATAAATTATGTATATGCAGCATCGTTTGCACATAGTAAAAATGGGAATCTGTAAGCGTACATTCCTTAACATTGGAATTATCATTATTTTTCTCATTTAACACTGAAAATGCTTAATTCTATTTTCGTGTCCACTGATGTTAAGTGGTGAAATGCACTCATCCAAAACAGTTAATATCCCCAAATTGAAATATCCCTAAATTTTTGACATCGTGAACCTTCTCTATAAATATACGTTCTCTGGTATAACTCTAACCCTTTTTAAGCAATTTGTCACACATATCGCAAGATGTGGAGGAAGTTTGCCGCATAGCTCTGAAATTTGTCTATTTTTTTCCTGCCCTACTATAGACAAATTTTTATTATTTTCTAAAATTTCTATTTCATTCTCTAAAGCTCTCACCTTATTGCGTAAAAATTCTATTTCCTGCGATTTTTTGTCTAACTCCTCCCGATGCATTCTTTTTCTAGGTGTCCCTTCTGTTGAATATTCTTCTGTTTGCGTTTGCCTACTATTTGCCCAAGTGCTAACTATTTGATAGTTACCTAAAGAGGAAGAATATGTACATATGATCTTCATTATATAGGGGTTGAAGGGATTTACCCAAAGTCTCAACTTCAAACATATTAGTGTTTGAAGTCGAGACAGTTCTATTTGGAGAAGAGCTAAGATGCATAGGGTTAAAATCTGCAATACCTAATTCTATAATGTCTTGTTCGCGTTGGTCAAATACACTACCCACTTGTCTACTACAACCTATTGCCTTATCTACTCTAACTGCAGGTGATACTACTTTTAAATTTAAATCCGGTGTAGCTGATCTGGAGATAAGCCGTCCCTTCCTCATCTTTAACGAGAAATGTCTTTGGCACGCAAATAAATATTTAGCCGTTGGATTTGAAATTAAACAAAAAACATACATTAACTAAACTAGTAAACTAACAATTTAAAAATAAACAGTTGCATCAAAAATATCACAACGACAATGCAACATTAGAAACAAATTAATTTTTGATTTATATGATTTATGCTTTTGAATGAACTATATGAAAGAATTATAATAACTATTATAATTTAAAGAGTCGGTTAAACATCTGCATACAGTTTCTAATAGTTTGGCGGGGTACTGGTTACGACGTATATATATAGTTACAATAAAATAGCCGAAAGCCTCTGCTGCTAGCGCTGCGTTTGCTTTAGTTTATGCAATAATTAATTATTATGTAAGCTTTGTATAAATAAATAAAATAAAATAGTAGTAGTATTTATACATGTATGTTTGTAAAATAAATATGAATTCAATATAACGTTGAGAACAAATAAATTGGTTGTCTCTATTTCTATTACGTTTATATTTATCATATATATGTATGTAAAGCAAGTAGCTTCATATTGTTCAAGATCAAAACAATAAAAACACACGGGTTAATATAAACAAATACATGAATTGTTTACTATTTTATTGTCAAATAAGCGTAAGTCAAATACTTAGTTCACTTTGTTGAATACACTTTGACATACACTATAAACAAATACTTTTAAATTAATTTTTTAACATTTAACAACACGAAGTGAAGTTTTAAACACTTTTTTATAAAATCACGATTTAGGACGACCCTATTCACTTTTTGTTCACTTATTTGCACTAACTTTAGATATTTATTTACTTACGATAATATTATGTACATAATTATATTATTTTTATACAAAAACTCACCTGGACCTGATGGGAAGGGATATAACGGCACCACCAAACTGCAACCACCAACACACTTTCTGCAAGGCATCCTATACAAAATAAAACAATAAATATTAACAAATTTAATTAATTAATGTTACTATACTTACATACGCTGAATATCTCTTTGAATGATGATTTAATTTTTACTAAAAACAAACTTAAAATAACTATTTAAATTTTCCTGAGCTTCTTAAGCTTAAAAAAATGTCCGTTGAAATGATTTGACACATTACACGGTTGCACGAAATACATAGTTTTTACATAAATATTATATAAATATTTTTTTATAAAATTGGAAATATTTAATAATATATTGATACAATAATTAATATTTCGAACAAAACTGATTAAATTTTATATTTAGGAATTTAAATAATCGAAAAATATTTGAATATTTTATAAAAATATTGTTAAAGTTATAAATTTTAAAACCTAACACGGCAACACACTATAGCAGATTTGAGGCATTTGATCGTTTTAGTAGTGAATATTTGGGGGCAACCCGCACCAAGTGACTAATTAGTAGCAGAATATTTGGGGGCAACCCGAACCAAGTGCCTAATTTGTAGTAGAATATTTAGGGTCAACCCGTACCAAGTGCCTAATTTGTAGTAGATTTTTGCGTATGTATTAGTGAAAAATGAAGGATTGGTTATTTGTAGGTTTATACAATGGTCAAATGTAAACAAATACATTCTGAAGGAACTCACCATCGAGAAATCTAAAAACAGGGCTGCATTTTATTAATAAGAACTCACTACATAAGGAATATCTGAATATCAGTAAATGATATTTTTATGGGCGAATTGAGCATTTTGAATGTAAAATGAGAAAAATACAAATTAGAGATAGTCAATGAAGTAAAAGCTATGCATATGTATTTACAATATATGCATGCGGTTTTTGGTTGAGGATTTGTATATTAGATTTGTTTGATATTTGTTTTCATGGAGGAGTTGCGCCAAATCTAACGATAAAATATACGTATGTATAAATTAACGGCACCAATAGCTAAGGGCACATTTGCCTAAAGTAAACAATCCGTGTGATTCTGTACTTTGATACAGTCTCATGTCTCTAAATTTGAGATTTTAAGTTAGAGACTATTTTTGAGACTTGAGACGATTTTGCTATTCTGTAAGTGACAGTTATGAAATCTATTACATTTCATTATTCAGAGATGTTTTTACATTGTAATGAAAATAAATATGTCGATAACAAATATTAAATTTTCTATAACATAGTCAAAAAACATAACTACCAATAGAAATAAAAAAAAAGTTCACTTTGTTTCATAATATTTACAAAATTTATGTAAAATTTATTTATTTTTAACCTTTTCGTCTTTCAGTTGCATACAAAATATAAAAAAAAACGACAATCGATTAATATCCATGATGATCTCTATTCAGTATATTCAAAATGGCAGACAAGAGTTCCTTTTAGTTTTGTGACCTGCTAACTACCAGGTCTGAAATTTGAGGCAATATTTTAAGACTAACGCTAGAGACTCTTTAGTAAATAGTATTTAGTGACAAATCGAGACTTTACCTCAAAATGTCTCAAACAGAGACTAGAGACTGGTTACAGAATCCCGCTAAATATTCATACAAATTCATTATTTAACGAATGCGTCAAATATGTTATTGACAGGTCACCAATTAGGAAGCGGCCATATACTATAACTTAATGCATGCTTTAAGTAGAATTAGGCAGCACATTATCCAACACCTAAGTCTGCACTTCTTAGAATATAAGATGAAACTCTGTATCTAGGCTTAAGATATCAATTGTATAAATATAAGTGAAATAAAAATACTTCACTTTAGTTTTTGAACATTACTAACTAGATTCACATCTTTTTAAAAACCACCCCCCGTTCGCGCAAGTAATAATTGGCGATCCTGCTTCTTCTTCTTCTTTACTGGCGTAGGCACCGCTTACGCGATTATAGCCGAGTCAACAACAGCGCGCCAGTCGTTTCTTCTCTTCGCTACTTGGCGCCAATTGGATATTCCAAGCGAAGCCAGGTCCTTCTCCACTTGGTCCTTCCAACGGAGTGGCCTAGCCAGCGTAGCCGCTGTCTTTTAATTCGCTGAACTATGTCAATGTCGTCGTATATCTCGTACAGCTCATCGTTCCATCGAATGCGATATTCGCCGTGGCCAACGCGCAAAGGACCATAAATCTTTCGCAGAACTTTTCTCTCGAAAACTCTTAAGGTCGACTCATCGGTTGTTGTCATCGTCCAAGCCTCTGCACCGTACAGCAGGACGGGAATTATGAGCGACTTATAGAGTTTGGCTTTTGTTCGTCGAGAGAGGACTTTACTTTTCAATTGCCTACTCAGTCCAAAGTAGCACCTGTTGGCAAGAGTAATCCTGCGTTGGATTTCCAGGCTGACATTGTTGGTGGTGTTTACGCTGGTTCCAAGATAGACGAAATTATCTACAACTTCAAAGTTATGACTGTCAACAGTGACGTGAGTGCCAAGTCGCGAGTGCGACGGATGTTTGTTTGATGACAGGAGATATTTCGTCTTGCCCTCGTTCACTGCCAGACCCATTTCTTTTGCTTCCTTATCCAGTCTGGAGAAAGCAGAACTAACGGCGCGGGTGTTGAGGCCGATGATATCAATATCATCGGCATACGCCAGCAGTTGTACACTCTTATAGAAGATGGTACCTTCTCTGTTGAGTTCTGCAGCTCGAACTATTTTCTCCAGAAGCAGATTGAAAAAGTCGCACGATAGGGAGTCGCCTTGTCTGAAACCTCGTTTGGTATCGAACGGCTCGGAGAGGTCCTTCCCGATTCTGACGGAGCTTTGTGTGTTGCTCAGCGTCAGTTTACACAGCCGTATTAGTTCTGCGGGGATACCAAATTCAGACATCGCGGCATAGAGGCAGCTCCTTTTCGTGCTGTCGAAAGCAGCTTTGAAATCGACGAAGAGGTGGTGTGTGTCGATTCTCCTTTCACGGGTCTTTTCCAAGATTTGGCGCATGCTGAATATCTGGTCGGTGGTTGATTTACCAGGTCTAAAGCCACACTGATAAGGTCCAATCAGTGTTGTTGTTGTGGGCTTTAATCTTTCACACAATACGCTCGACAGAACCTTATATGCGATGTTGAGGAGGCTAATCCCACGGTAGTTGGCGCAGATTGTGGGGTCTCCTTTTTTATGGATTGGGCATAGCACACTTAAATTCCAATCGTTGGGCATGCTTTCCTCCGACCATATTTTACAAAGAAGCTGATGCATGCTCCTTACCAGTTCTTCGCCGCCGTGTTTGAATAGCTCGGCCGGCAATCCGTCGGCCCCTGCCGCTTTGTTGTTCTTCAGGCGGGCAATTGCTATTCGAACTTCTTCATGGTCGGGCAATGGAACGTCTGCTCCATCGTCATCGATTGGGGAGTCGGGTTCGCCTTCTCCTGGCGTTGTGTGTTCACTGCCATTCAGCAGGCTGGAGAAGTGTTCCCTCCATAATTTAAGTATGCTTTGGGCATCGGTGACTAGATCACCTTTGGGAGTTCTACAAGAGTATGCTCCGGTCTTGAAACCTTCTGTAAGCCGCCGCATCTTTTCGTAGAATTTTCGAGCATTACCCCTGTTGGCCAGCTTATCAAGCTCTTCGTACTCACGCATTTCGGCCTCTTTCTTTTTCTGTCTACAAATGCGTCTTGCTTCCCTCTTCAACTCTCGGTATCTATCCCATCCCGCACGTGTTGTGGTCGACCGTAACGTTGCGAGGTAGGCAGCCTGTTTTCTCTCCGCTGCGACACGGCACTCCTCGTCGTACCAGCCGTTCTTTTGCACTTTCCGAAAACCAATGGTTTCGGTTGCAGCTGTACGTAAGGAGTTTGAGATGCCGTCCCACAGTTCCCTTATACCGAGTTGTTGACGAGTGCTCTCAGAGAGCAGGAGTGCAAGCCGAGTAGAAAACCGTTCGGCTGTCCGTTGTGATTGCAGCTTCTCGACGTCGAACCTTCCTTGTGTTTGTTGGCGTGCGTTTTTTGCTGCACAGAGGCGTGTGCGAATTTTGGCTGCAACAATATAGTGATCCGAGTCGATGTTAGGACCTCGGAGCGCACGCACATCTAAAACACTGGAGACGTGTCTTCCGTCTATCACAACATGATCGATCTGGTTGGTGGTTTTTCGATCCGGAGACAGCCAGGTAGCTTGATGTATCTTCTTATGCTGGAATCTAGTACTACAGATAACCATATTTCGGGCCCCGGCGAAGTCGATCAGCCTCAACCCATTTGGGGATGTTTCCTCGTGGAGGCTGAATTTACCGACCGTAGTGCCAAAGATACCTTCTTTGCCCACCCTGGCGTTGAAGTCGCCAAGCACGATTTTGACATCGTGGCGGGGGCATCTCTCATAAGTGCGCTCCAAGCACTTATAAAAGGCATCTTTGGTCACATCGTCCTTCTCTTCCGTCGGGGCGTGGGCGCAAACCAGCGATATGTTGAAGAACCTCGCTTTGATGCGGATTGTGGCTAGACGTTCATTCTCCGGAGTGAATGATAGTACTCGGCGACGGAGTCTCTCTCCCACCACGAATCCAACACCAAACTTGCGCTCCTTTATATGGCCACTGTAGTAGATGTCACAAGAACCTACTCGTCTCTGTCCTTGTCCCGTCCATCCCATTTCTTGGACGGCGGTGATGTCAGCCTTTATTTTCACGAGGACATCAACCAGCTGGGCAGCGGCACCTTCCCAATTAAGGGACCGGACATTCCAGGTGCATGCCCTCAATTCGTAGTCCTTATTTCGCTTGCCATGGTCGTCATCAAAAGGGGGGTCTCTCATCCGAGGCTGATTGTTGGTTTTCATTGGCGCGTTTTTTTACGTGGCGGGTCCCAAACCCAGCGCACAACCCTAAGTAGGGGATATTTCGCCTTCTCACTTTAGCTCGCCTTCAAACGGATGTTCTTAGGCTACCCAGAGGATACTTGGTCATAGACCGGAAGTCGTGAGCTGCTAGAGTCATATGAAGAATCGTTTCTGGCCACTCCCAAGTGAATGGCGATCAGAGAACTTTCCTCACTTGCGTGAACTTCTACACATGACTCCATCCTCCGATCCTGCTAGGCGCAAAATAAAACTTCTCTTGGACCAAAAACATTTAAAAATTGCACATAAGTATCGCGAACTTGCGAGAAAAGAAAAAAAAAATCCGAAATATAAATCTACAATCAAATGTGTAGTATTATATCAGAATTGAAACAAAAGTGAAATTACTTTAGCTAATGACTTACAATTGTTATTGTAAAGTAATAATCCCTTCCATATACCACGTAACGTGACGATTTGCGAAGGCAAACTGAACAACAAGTGCAACAAAATGAAAAGTTAAACGGTGAGTGATTCACAAAGTTAACAGTGTAATCAGCAAAAGCATAAAAATCAAATTGGAAAGAAAAAACTAAAAGTGCAAACAATGAGATTAATCTGCTAAATCAAACTAAATCTATAGCTTGACTAAAGAAATATAATAAAAAAATAAACAAAAACACAATACAAAAATAAATATAATTTCAAAAATCTTTCGAACGCAGAGTTCCTTAAAAAAAAAAAAACAAAATAAACAGTGTGCCAGTGAAAATTCCGCATTTAAAGCAATAAAGCAGCTTGGTCGCTGCTAAAGGAAAAAGGCAACTAGTTTCTAAAACAACAGCAGTAGCAAAGGCAAGAAGAGCAACAGCAGTAGCAGCAAAGGTAAGAATTAACAGCAACAGTAGCAATAACAACAAAAAGTTAGTTGTAAGTAAATCCTATATTTAATAATTAAATGAGAAATAATCCCACTAATATTAAGTTTGAAAAATTGTTTTACTTTGAGGAAGATCTGATTAAGACGGAAGAAACACAAGCTACAAAAATTTCAGTTAAATTGCACAATCACCCATTGTATCTTATTGCTCTGTACGAGTATAGTCCACCTAAACATAATATTAAAATAGAAACGTATATGAATTTATTAAAAAAATATGACGGAAGGTATATCATTGGTGGCAACTTTAATGCAAAACAAACTCATTGGAGATCTCGTTTAACTACAACCAAAGGTCGAGAACTTCTCAAAGCTATACAAGCAGTTGTATGCAATTTTGTTTCTACAGCAAGGCCCACTTATTGTCCTCCAGGTATACAGAAATTGCCAGACCTTCTGGACTTCTTTATAATCAATAAAATACAAAACTCAATTTATGTATTAAAGATTGCTCAGACATAAGCTCTGACCATTCCCCAGTGCTACTAACTCTGTATGAAAAGCCAATTATTTCGGCCGCCAAGCCAACGTTATGTAATAAACACACTAATTGGTATAAATTTAAAAGTACAGTGAATAAAGTCGACCCAAAGCTTAAACACATATCGACTAGTATTGAGTTGGACTGTGAGGTTGAAGATTTCACAAAAATAATTCAAAACGCTGTGTGGAAGAGTACACCGGTACCCGCGTGAATCTGAGTGATACCAAATACCCAAAACACATCTTAAAAAGTATCCATAAAAACCGCAAGCTTCGACGGAGATGGCAGCAAACTAGGTCCTCTGCTTTCAAAACTGAGTTTTATAAATGTACAGCGAAACTAAGAGCACAAATTAAAGAGTTTAAAAATGTTTCTTTCAAAAGTTATCTGGCTAAACTCACAGCTGATAAATCCACCGACTATTCCCTCTGGAAAGCTGCAAGAAATATTAATAAACAAATACAACATGTAGCACCATTAAAATTAAACGAAACTGCATGGGCCGAAACGAATGAACAGAAAGCTGCTGTATTTGCAAATCAATTGAGAAACACGTTTACGCTTAACGATGAGTATGAGATAAGCTGGGAAAATAGTTGGTTGAATCCACACATCAGCATTTCTCCTGTTACTGTTAAAGAAATTAAAAGTCTTATCGGGAACACAAGACTCAAAAAAGCACCTGGGTGCGATTTAATAACTGAAGGAATATTATACAATTTACCAAAGAATTCTATAAAAAACTTGTACACATTATGCCAAAGATACGTGCCATTGCATTGGAAAGTATCTGAAGTCATAATGATAAATACCTAAGTCGGGTAAGCCAGTGCACGCTGTTACATCCTATAGACCAATCTCGCTGCTGTCAACCTTATCTAAAATCTTTCAGAATGTACTCATAAATAGGCTCAAACCAATAATCGCTCATAAACACCAAATACCAACATATCAATTTGGCTTCCCTGACCACCATTCAACAATTGACCAGGTACCAGGTCGTTAATGTCGTTGAAATACAATCGATAAAAAGAACGTTTGTACGGCGGCCTTGTTGGACGAGTCTCAAGCTTTTGAAAAAGTTTGGCATACAGGTCTACTGCTCAAATTGAAATACATGCTACCCAACCAATTTTGTGAAATAATTGCTTCGTACTTAAAAGATAGATACTTCTGTATTAAACAAGAGCATGCATATTCAAGCTTGCAACCGATAGAAGCCAGTGTTCCCCAGGAAAGCGCGTTGGGGCAATTACTAAGTGGCCATCTAAGTGGCCCATCAAATTAAACGACACTAAATCAATTCATGTCGACTTTAACTTGAAAAAGCCGGCAAATTGTCCATTTTATATAAATAACATTCCTATACCTCATAACAGTGCTAAGTATCTAGGTATCATCTTAGATGCTAAGCTACGCTGGAAAAAGCATATAAAAAAACAAAAAAAAAAAAAAGCGAGCTTGATATGAAATTTGGCAAACTTACCACCTAGTTGGCAGGAAATCCAAGCTATCAATACAAAACAAACTGTTATATTATAATCAAGTCCTAAAACAAGTTTGGGCCTATGGAGCTCAACTATGGGGTTGCTGAAGTCAAAGCTGTATTGCCAGCATTCAGCGCAACCAAGAAAGGTACTAAGGACTTTAGTTAATCTCCAAATTAGCAAAATCTCTCGAACAGGCTTAGACAGCCTTCCGACCTAGTAAGACAACAGTAGCAGCAAATGTAATATTTGAACATTTAGCTTTTAAGTATCTCTCCTAATTATTTAGACCAGAATTGTTGTTAGTATTTAACTTTTATATACTGGGTACAATGTAAAATAGTAATAATAAAAAAAAAACTGTGGGTATTGCAAAACCAATAATCATGACACTCACTAGTGCCCTTACTTAAGAAAAGAGAAAACAAAATAAATTCTTTAAAAACAGAAAACAAGATAAACTATATGCTATTATTGTTTAAATATATATAAAAAAGAAATAACATTTTTTGCAAAGTGGACGACATAATTCTAAAATTTTCGAAAATGGCGGTTAGTAATTTTACTGCAGAAGACATATGTAGCTCCACTGATAGCGATGGAAACGACGAATTTAAAAGCTGAAATAGTTCAGCTAAATAACCAAATAAAAAATATAACAACTGCTAGGCAGGTGTCAGAATACGAAACACAAACAATTACCACTCAATTATATGCAATGAAACTTTAGAAATTGTAAAATCTTTACGGGAATTCTCGGGAAGGTCATACGTCAGCTGGAAAGAGGCTGCAAAAAATTCAATGAGTCTCTATATAGAAGGGAGTAAGACATATTTTGGAGAAACAAGATTGTGGGCCACAATCCTTAATACACTACTACAATGATGTCAATAAGCAATTGACATTGTTAATAAATAAAACAATAATGGCGCATGGAACGAATTCCGAAATAACCAAGCGCTTATAACCTTCATAACTGGTTTAAACTGCCTTTTAAACCAAATACTTTTTACTTTAATGCCCACTGATTTGCCTAATGCCAAAGCGCAAGAACTTCAGTCAATCCAGATGAGGTCACAATTCGCGTTACAATTCTCAAAAAATAATCAAGTAATTGATTATCGAAAACAAAAATTTAATAAAAACTTTCAAAATAATTTGAGGTATCCGCAAAAGATAACAAATACGAACCAAAAAATCCCAATCGTCCGGAACCAATGGACGTCGATCAATCAAATCAAATAATCAATAATCCTAGGCCTATACAAACAAACCACATACAGGCTAGGAGTAACAGATAAATTGGGAAACTAATTATCAACAAAGAAATATGCCAAAGAGGCAAAATGAAAATTCACAAGTAAGCACACAGCCTCGACCTAAAATGCAAAGAATTAATAACATTGGTGAAAACAATTTTTTAAAGTAAACTCCGATTTGCCTTATATTATAAAACAGATATAAAAACCAGACAAATCATTCGAATTTTAATAGATACGGGGGCAACCAGTTCATATATACGAACTGGAATTTATAATAACAAAAACACTTTAGTATCTAAGAAGAGGGTAAGAACCATTATTGGTTCGACCATCATAAAATATTTTTATAACATTAATCTATTGGGAGTAAAGAACGTTTTTATGAAATTGATAACTTAGAGAGCGATCTCCTAATTGGAATTAATTTCTTAAATAAAATCGGAGCCACAATAGATATTCCAAATCGGAAACTAATTTATAGAAATAATAAAATAGAGAGATTGCATTTTCTCAATGATTTAATTTTATTAAACCCCTTGGGATAAGATAGTCTTAAGACGCCAGCCGAAGTTCATACCGGCAATATTAAAAATAAACAAAATATTAAAATTGTTAAACAAACAAATTCTACAACGCGTACCAAAGATTTTACCGGCAATATTATATTAAAAAAATTATTTTGAGACAAAAAGAGCCTAAAACGCCAGCCGAAGTTTTTACCGGCAAAATAAAACCAAAAAAAGAATGGTGAAAAACCAAATAAAAATATAAAAATACAAAATTTAAACTACTATAATAAATAAAACCCATGAAAATATAAACATGGATTTACCATTCAGAACCGATATCAAAGCAGAAATAAGAACAGAAGATGAAAAACCCATATGCTCAAAACAATATCAATATTCATTATCCGCAAATAATTTTGTCAATCAGGAAACCCAAAATTTATTGGCAAAAGGAATTAGAAGGCATAACAAAAGCCCATATAACTCTCTTGTTTGGGTTGTTCCGAAAAAAGATATATGTAAATGAGGACGGTAGTCCAAAACTAAGAATGGTCATCGATTTTAAAAAATTGAACGAAAGAACAATAACGCAATGTCTAATCCAGAGGTAATACTATTGACTTTGAGAGATTGATGGAAGAAATGATATTGGAAAAACTGCATTGCATGCCATTTGGGCAAAAAAAAAATGCTCCAAGTATATTTCAAAGAGTAATGAACAATATTCTTCACGGATATATCGGAAAATTTTGCCACGTCTATATTGACGATGTTATAGTATACTCAAAAACTTTAAAACAACTTACATTTCATTTAAAATATACAGTACAAACACTTGAAAAATCTCATATGAAAATTTCCATGGAAAAGTCAACGTTTGTAGAAGCCGAGGTTGAATTTTTAGGCTACGTTATATCCCACAAAGTAATAAAACAGATCCCAAAAAGATAGAAACAATAAAGAATTATCCAAATCCCAACACGCTACAGCAACTTAGAGGATTTCTAGGAATTGAAAACTATGCAACAATTGTTAAACCATTAACCAAACATTTGAAAGGAGAAAATGGGAAAAAATCACAACATATGTAAAAAAAAAAGAGTTATTAACCTTGATAAGGAAGGAATAACTGCTTGCAAAGCTTCAAAGAAAGCACTACAAGAACAAATTGAACTTGTTCAACCAGATTTTGAAAAAAAAAAATTTGGTTGCAATCACAGTTGCGTCAAATATAGCTGCAGTTGCAGTTTTATCTCGATTATAGCCGAGTCAACAACAGCGCGCCAGTCGTTTCTTCTCTTCGCTACGTGGCGCCAATTGGATATTCCAAGCGAAGCCAAGTCCTTCTCCACTTGGTCCTTCCAACGGAGTGGAGGTCTTCCTTTTCCTCTGCTTCCCGCGGCGGGTACTGCGTCGAATACTCTCAGAGCTGGAGTGTTTTCATCCATCCGGACAACATGACCTAGCCAGCGTAGCCGCTGTCTTTTAATTCGCTGAACTATGTCAATGTCGTCGTATATCTCGTACAGCTCATCGTTCCATCGAATGCGATATTCGCTGTGGCCAATGCGCAAAAAATCTTTCGCAGAACTTTTCTCTCGAAAACTCTTAAGGTCGACTCATCGGTTGTTGCCATCGTCCAAGCCTCTGCACCATATAGCAGGACGGGAATTATGAGCGACTTATAGAGTTTGGCTTTTGTTCGTCGAGAGAGGACTTTACTTTTCAATTGCTTACTCAGTCCGAAGTAGCACCTGTTGGCAAGAGTAATCCTGCGTTGGATTTCCAGGCTGACATTGTTGATGGTGTTAATGCTGGTTCCTAAATAGACGAAATTAGATTTCCTCTACCGAGCAAAATTATGCAACTAACGAAAAGAAATTACTATGGCATTGAAAACATTACCACATTATCTTTATGCAGTAAAGCATTTGGAAATCCATACAGATCATCATTCATTGGCATTCGCAATGTGTGAAAAAAATCCAAACGTAAAAATGAAAAGATGGAGAGCTTTCATTGAAGAATTTTCACCAAAAATAATTTATAAACCGGGAGCAACGAATGTGGTGCATTGTCAAGGCAATTTTTAAATAATTTAACAAATTCAAGCGAATTAAGTCACTCAGACATTTCTATAATAGAAACCCAACATTCTGCAAAAAGCAGCGATGAATACAAAATTCACGGAACAAAAAAGCCTTTAAATGAGAGCACATAAGTGCAGTCAAACTTTCCACCGTTAAACCACCACCTAGTGCTGTTTCTAGCTTTCCCCTTATGGTTAGAAACCGAGGACAATAGAAGAACACGTGCTCAGAGTCTTCTATTGACTCCGTACACATCGAACTGAACCGAACCTGTGGGTCCACCGTCCTTTAGTTGAGGTTTGCCACCGTTGCTGTCATATAGTTATGCTCTTCTTTCTCTCTTCTCTCTTTTGGATTTCTGTAATTGGCGCTGATAGCTCATATAATCTCGTGAGCTCATCACCCTGGATGTCTATGGGCGGCATACCATCTAGTACTTCAGATGCTTCGCTGGAAATAGTTCGGAAAGCACTTATTACTTTTATTGCTGAGAGTCTATGCACCGCATTTATTGGTTTGGCATACGCTTTTATGTTCAGTGCCTGTATCCATACTGGAGCTGCATATAGCATAACTGAGCTCATAGCTTTTGCGATTAGAAGTCATCATTCTTGATAAGCCAAGTGCTGCTTGAATTTCAGTTTGGAGTCCAATATTACCCCTAAATACTTCAACTGTGGTTGTGAAGTAATTACGCACTCTCCTACAGTGAGAATTATTTTTTCCTCAATTTTCCTGGTGTTTATGAGCAATACCTCTGTTTTGTGCTCAGCCAGTTCCAAACTCTTGGAAGAAAACCATTGGCTTAGACCATTTATGCATTCATTACATTTATTTTGTAGGTCATCAAGTTGTTTACCTACTGCTACCACTATAAGGTCATCCGCGTATGCGATTAGCTTAACGTTTTTAGGTTGTGGAATTCTTAGCACCCCATAATAAACTAGATTCCATAAGAGAGGGCCTAAAACAGATCCTTGTGTTACTCCGCTTGTAATACGGTAGCTCTTTATGCCTTCGGTGGTGTCGTAGATCAACTTTCTATTTTTAAAATAACTCCTAAGCATTTTTATGAGATACTGAGGAGCGCGTATTTCATATAGGGCTTCAAATATATTTTCCCATTTAGTAGAGTTGAACACATTCTTCACATCCAGGGTGATCAGCGCACAATATTTTTTTGTACCACCTTTCCATCTTTTTCCACTTACTGCCCTTTTCGCAGTGTCGACAACTTCTTTCGGTGCATCGATAGTAGACCTCTGTTTTCTGAAGCCGTATTGTCTTTCTGATAGTCCGCCGGCTTACTGGATTGCAATCTCCAAGCGGTTTCTTATTAGGCTTTCGTACACTTTGCCCATTGTGTCGAGCATACACAGAGGTCGATAAAGCTCATCTGGTGGTTTTTTGGGTTTTGGGATTAAGACCAGGCGCTGGACTTTCCAGGGATCGGGGAACATCCCTTCTTTTATGCATGCGTTGTAGACTTTTGCAAAAAGGGTAGGCTTCGAAATTATGGCTACCTTTAGAGCTCTGTTTGGTATTCCGTGGATACCTGGCGCTTTGTTGTTTTTGATTTTTTTGGCTATGGCCAATAGTTCTTCTTCTGTAACCAGTGGGGGTGATTCAGCAGCTTCGTTTCGTTGTTCAGCGTTAGTAATCGGTTCGTGCATCGGAAATAATGCCTCGACGACTTTATTCATAAACGGAGCACATTGGGGTTGCTGCCGCTTATTTGTGAATTTGGACATACAGATTTTATAAGCAGTCCCCCAGGGGTCTATATTCGCTTCTTTACAGATCTTTTCAAAACAGTTTCTCTAGCTGACTTTGGAAGCTTCTTATGGTTTTTAAAAACTTCTTTGAGACGGTTTTCGTTTTCGCCACTTTGATTGCGTTGTAGGCGGCGTCGGGCTGAGTGACAGAGCTTTCTCAGCGTGGCAATTTCTTCATTCCACCAGTGTACAGGTCTTCGCTTATTGTGACATTTTGTCCTTCGCATTGTAGCGTCGCATGCTGCTACCAGTTCCTTTTGCAATGCGTTTACTAAGTGGACACCGCCTTCGCCTGGTGCTTTTACTGCACTCCAGACTGTTTTAAAAACGTCAGTGTCAAAATCTGTTTGCTTCCAGCTTCGTTTATGTGTAGTTTTACTGCGTGGGGTTTCCTGGTCTCGAGAGAATAAAACTTCTGCGATGATTGCCATATGGTCGCTATTTGTGAACACGTCTGACACCTTCCACTTAATGTGTCTGCTTAGTGCGTCATTTGCAAATATCAGGTCTATTACAGAGCCCTTATTTCCTTTGTGGTAAGTATTTTTTGTGCCACTGTTCATTATTGTGAAGTTGGTTTGGCTCAGGAATTCTAAAACTAGGCACCCACGGTGGTTTGAACTTCTGCTTCCCCAGGCAGCAGACCATGCGTTAAAATCGCCTGCCATTATTATCGGCGATTTTCCTCTGCTTTCTATTGATAATTCCAGGAGGAAGTCTTCAAATTCTCTAACGGACGCACTGGGACGAGCATAGTAGCTTACGTAATAAATTCCCCCTATTTGCGCCCATGTAAAGCCATTTTTTGCTTCTCTTGAGCAAGATGAGAATGTTTGTCCATTGCAGGACCATATTGCTGCTTTGCCACTTCTGTCTGTAATACAGGTGCTTTCCGAACGTTGGGAATATTGCTCACTCAGTAAGGCGACATCAATGTTGCTCTCTATTACGGTTTGTTGCAGCAGTGCTTGTGCTGCAGCGCAGTGGTTTAGGTTCAGCTGCAATATTCTCATTTCTCCAATGTCTTTAGCAACTCCACGTATTTGGGGCAAGTCGTACTTAGAACCGAATGTTCTCTTTTGCGGAGCATGCAACTCTGTGTTAGTGCACACTTTTGCAACATGCATGTCCCGCGCTTCCACAACGTGTGTAAAGAGAGGACCTGTCGATCAGACTGCAACATTTACGCGCCATGTGGCTGGATGGAAGCATCTGTAACAACGGCAAACAGGGGAGTACTCCTGGAGGCGACAGATCGACCACCCAATTTTTACTTTGCCAACTTTAAGGGCAGTCTTGGCATCTTGGGCACGCAGGAATATAAGGGCTATTTGAGTGCCGCTTCTTTTTCTCATATTTTTAACATTTGCTGGCCCTATGTTTTGTATTCCGCACTCTTTTTGTAATGCGCAACAAATTTCTTCTGGAGTAGTTATCTCTGCTACTCTACTGCTATCTCGCCAACCACTCCCTCTAGGGTGCTCTGAAAAGTTTCTGCTTTTTTGTCTCCTTGGCTTTTTAGCTCTATGAGCAGGTCTCCTTTGAGAGTTTTCCTGATGTAGGTCACGTTTGAACCCAGTTCGTCGAGGCCACTGCCACCTTTAATTTTACGGAGGATGTCTGCATACGAGGCTCCGTCCTTTTTTGTTAGAATTATAGCGTCTGGTTTCGACGTAATTCTCTTCTCCATTGGCCTCTTCTTTTTTCCCACTTCTACCCATTTCTCGGGTGCTGGCTTATTTGCTGCGGTGTCTTTAATATTTGTTTTGATGACTTCACTAAAGGTTCCTTGCACTTTTTGAGTCATGTTTTTTGGCTTCTTCGAAGGTGGTAGAAAGCCTGATGTCTCCCGTACTCTTTTTGGGGTATTTTGGGGCGATACTTGTGACGCTTTCCCTACCATCACTATTTTCGAATGGGTTTCGAGATTTTCTGTTTTGACATACAAGTATGTTATGCTGCTTACAAGCTCTCGCATGGCTTGGTTTATGTGTCTCTGTCCGGACATCATATTCTCGATCTCCTTTATTTTTCTGCCCGATTTGCAAAACATACTAGTAGATTCTCTACTTTGCACTCTATCGGATTTGCCACTCTTATTCTCGTTGTCGGCAGATTCACTATTTTTTATTAGTCCAGCAACGGTGGACTCCTCATTTTTGCCATTTGGTGGCGTTCTTGCAATTTTTGAAATTCTCCGAAAAGGATTTTCTGGTGTACACCCAGAACTATTCTCAGAGGCCATACCTCACTCGAAAATAGTTGGGAACACTTGCCAACTAGTCCGTTCAGTCTCCTCTTCTTAAGTCTAATTTAAATTTTCGATGTTTGGCAACGCCAAAATCGAAAGGGAATGCAAAAAAACAAAACAAAAAGGAGAAGGAAGAAAAAGAAAGGGGGAAGACAGCTGATGTCTCCAACCACAACGGCAAAACAAAATTTTATAACCACGTTGTGACTGGATTGCTGTTCTCAGGGGAAACAATTTTATTAAAAACAAATTTTGCCGCGGAAAAAATGGGCACGTACGTAAAATAATTTAATATAAGATACAAAAATTGTACTTATCTCTTTCGATTTTAATTGCCCACTTGAGTCCGTCACCTGATTGTTACACGAGAAACAAATTTAGTCAAAGCTGTCTCAAAACACTTGGAAAAAACTATGAAAAACACTGGACCGCACAAAAAACGCGTCCATTTTACACAGTCACCAAATCATCAAGTCGCTATGAAGGTCAAAGCGAAGTGAAGTGTGATCTCCTTGTTTGTTCCTTTTTTCCCTGTGGTGTGTGGGATCAGATGGTGTGATGTGGTTGGTTGGTGTACGTGTATGTGGGTGTCGATGTGTGGTGCTCTCGTGAGTAGTGTAGAACGTGGGGTGTAAACGCTGACGGTGGGTATGGTGAAGCTGTGTGTCAGTGTTGGGAGGTTGAGTTGATGTGGTGTTATAATGTGGTGTATGTGTGGATGTCGGGGGAGGATGCTCATTTATACATCCTGGCCCCCCTAGGCGAGTATTTAGCCAAGTAGCCTCTTTAGTTGTTGCAGAATCGCCACAACGTTGCTGAGGCCTGCCGTACGGCGGGCTTGCGGCCTAGGATAACGCCTCCGATACGGGGTGGTAGCGGGACTCCTCCGAAGGGAAGGCTTGCCTTCGCGATTGCGGTCGCGGGGATCGTTGGCTGGCAGTACGACCCCGGGGAGCATGATGGCGCTCGACGTCGGGTCCGGCAGTGCGGTGAAGTAGCTTGGGATGGTGACCCATACAAACCTGGCACTAATACCCGGTGGTGCATTCGCGCGTTAAATGGGTAGGCGCCAGACAATTCAAGCAATGACCGTGGGCCTGGGCGACCTGCTGGCGTCATACCCTTTTTTTTTGTTTTTTTGGTTTCGGAGGGGGAATCTTTCATAGATACTGATACTTAGTTGTATGCAGTATGCACGATTCGTACTGCTCGCTAAAGGTGCACCTCATTCGGGACCACGCCTAATAAGTAATATCATACTCTATTGGACTTGCGGAACAGTACGCCTACGTACTAAACCCTTAACTCCGTCATCTGTAGCTTTATGGAAAGGTCCTGCGGGACCGCCGCTAGGCATTACATTGCAGGACCAGCTTAGCCTATTGGCTCACGCCGTTAGCTCGCTGTTTGCGGCTCTAGCTTCACTGCTTCTTTGGTGTTCGGCTATTCTCAGCTCTTGCAGTATCAGAGCTGTCGTCCTCTCCATGGCATACCATACTCGTCTTTTTTGCAGCATATGTTTCCCTATGTTATCAGGTGTTACTCGGCCTGCCACTTCTATCTCCAGGGCCTGGCGCTCTGACGTATATCTCGGACAGTAGAAAAATATGTGCTCCGCATTCTCACTACTGTTACCACAGAAAGAGCAAGTAACGCCATCCTCATGACCATACCTATGCAGGTACTCTCTGAAACATCCGTGTCCTGTCAGAAACTGCGTCGTGTAAAAGTCTGTCTCGCCATGCTTTCGTTCCACCCATTCTTGTACTTTCCCGATTAAGCGGTGCGTCCATCTTCCCTTTGTTGCTGTGTCCCAGCGATTTTGCCACTCCTCCATGCTTTCTTGTCTTTCCACTTTTCGCTCTGCCGTTGTCAGCTTTCTGCCTATACTTTTGCTTTTATCATAGATCCGCTTCAGTTCTCGAGCCATTATATCTGGCGGCATTATCCCAGATATAATACTAGCGGCTTCATGAGATACCGTGCGGAATGCGCTAATAGTTCTAATTGCGGCTAGCCGAAACACTGATTGTGCCATTCTTGCATAGGTTTTTTGCATAAGCGCTGGTCCCCATACAGGCGCGGCGTACATTACAATTGACTGGCTAACCTTGGCCAAAAGTGCTCTGCTACTTTGTTTTGGACCTCCTATGTTGGCCATAATTCTGGTTAGGGTCGCATTTACTCGGGCAGCTTTTTCGCAGGCTTTCTCAATGTGAGTTTTGTAGCTCAGTCTCGCGTCAATCATTACACCAAGGTACTTTAGTGCTGATTGTGTTGTAATGCTGTGTCCGTCAATGTTAAGGGTGGTATTCTATTCTCTAGTTTTTTTCTGCTCGTAATAAGCACTGCTTCCGTTTTTTGTTCCGCGAGTTGGAGTTTTGAACTGTTTAGCCAGAGTTTTATTTTTGGTACCGTCTCACTACATATCCTCTGAATTTGGTGGAGTTCTTTGGCCACTATGATTACCGCTATATCATCGGCGTATCCGATAATATGTACTTCCTTAGGCAGCGGGAGGCGTAGTATTCCATCGTACAGGACATTCCATAAGAGTGGACCCATTACGGAGCTTTGTGGCACACCACCAGTTACCGTATACTCTTTTGGACCTTCGTCTGTGTCGTAGAGCAGTAGCCTGTCGGACAGATAGCTCTGCATGATCCTCAACAAGTAAGTTGATATTTTTTTCGCCTGTAACGCACGCAGTATGTGGGGCCAATACGCCGAAATAAATGCGTTTTTCACATCGAGCGTTACGACCGCGCAGTATTTTTTATTGCCGTACATCCATCTTTCTTGAGCTTCTTAATTGCGTCAACAGTTGAGCGTTTTTTGCGAAAGCCGTATTGGTTATCTGATAGGCTGCAGGCCTCCCCTTCCAGGTAACTTTCTAGTCGTTCACAAATAATCCACTCCAGCATTTTTCCCATTGTGTCGATCATGCAAAGTGGGCGGTAAGAGCTCGGTTCCCCTGCTGGTTTATTTGCTTTCTGCAATAGCACTAGACGTTGCCTTTTCCATATCTTGGGGAATATTCCGTCACGTAGGCATCGTGTAAATAGCTACACAAATGGTTCGGACTTATGTTTCACTGCGAGTTTTAGGACCTTGTTCGGGATTCCATCCAGGCCTGGTGCTTTGGAGTTGCCGAACCGTTCAGCCGCTTGTAGCACTTCGAGCACATTTACTGGTGCTGCATCTGTGAGCTCTGCTTTTTCGAAAGATAAACTTCCACCTTCTTGGCTTTGCTTAGGAAATAGCGTCTCTGTCACATTTCTTAGCAAAGAGGGACAGGTCGGTGCTTGCCTCTTGCCTCCTCCTATCCTTCCCATCACTATTTTGTACGCCTCTCCCCATGGGTTTTCATCTACTTTCTCGCATAACATCTTGAAGCAAGAAGTTTTGCTTGCCTTTATCGCTTTCTTGAGGGCCCTGCACTTTTCTTTGAAAATTTCTCTCATCCTCGTACCATTGTCGCTGCCTATGCAACGTTGAAATAGGCGCCTCGCTTTGTGGCACTCGCTTCTCAACAAAGCAATTTCACTGTTCCACCAGTATACCGGCTTTCCATGGGCTGTTTGCTTCCTTCTGGACATAGCCGCATCACAGGCCTTGGATATGTGTTCTACCAGCAGTTTGGCTTGGAGTTCTACGTCAGTATCTTCTTTCAGGGTATCGTCCAGCATAAATTGGAAAAGTTCCTCGTCAAGTGTTTCGATCCTCCATCCTTTGGACTGCACTCTTTGGCGACAAGTGGTACTGCGTAGCCCTTTTGTGGGTTTACTAATATTTATTAGTATAGCCTGATGATCACTCTGGGTATATATGTCGCTTACCCGCCAGTGAGTTGATCGGATTAATCCTCTGCTAGCAAAGAATACGTCAATAATGGAGCCACGTCCATTCTTTTCGAAGGTGTTCTTTGTTCCTGTATTCAACAGGACAGCGTCTAGCACCGCGAAGGCTTTAATCAGTGCCCTTCCTCTCGGGTTAGTAGCTTTGCTTCCCCATTCTATCGCCCAGGCATTGAAGTCCCCCGCAATTATGTTTTGGGTAGTTGTCATTGCATCCTTCACAAGTTCGTCAAGTATTTTTTCATATTCGTCGAGTGAGATACTTGGCGGTATATAGCAGCTGTAGAAGTTGATCCCATATATTTTCGCTCTGGCGTAGTAAGCCCTTTCAGATAATGGTTTGTGCTGGAACGTTTTGTCTCCACATGCCCATATTGCTACCTTTTTTGTGGTATCTGAGATCCACTTGTCAGTCGTTTTGTTTTTGTATTGTTCACAAATTATTGCTACGTCAATACTGTATTCGTGTACCGTTTGCGTTAATAGCTCCTGAGCCGCCTCACAGTGGTTCAGGTTTATTTGCAGGATCTTCACCTTATGTTTTTACTGCACGCTGCTATGTAAATGGGACATTTTCGGCTCCCTACTTGGTGTTCGGTGTTCGCTTTTCCATTCTTTTTGCACGCAATGCAGAAAGGGTTATTAGTGCAGGATTTCGCAAAGTGATCCTCTTCTCCGCACTTAATACAGCACTTGCTCCTGTCTTCCAAGTTGCTGCACGCCTTCGCCACATGTCCATATTCGAGACACCTAAAGCACTTCTTCAGTTGAGCTTTCTCCCGTATCCTGCAGATTGTCCAGTCGATCTTAATCTTCTGGGCCTGTAGCAGATATTTTGCTTCTTGCGCAGGAATACTTATCACTGCTATCTGGGTGCCCGCGTAGGCCGCTCTGATGGTTTTAATTGCTGATACACTGAAGAGGCCAAGTTCTTTAACTTCAGATCGTATTGCTTCCGCTATGTCATCTTTTGTGGTAATATCGTCTAGGTCCCGCAACTCCACTGTGGTTTCTTGCTTCAATGTTTTGATTTGTGCCTGGTCGCCCAATATTCTGCTTATCTCCTCTTTGTATCCTTCAGTGCTTCCTGTTTGCTCCTTCTTTAGTTCAAGTAGAATCTCTCCCTTGGCTGTCTTTTTTACTCTCGTCACATTTTTTCCAAGTTCTTGCAGTGTTCCATTTGTTTTGACTGTTCGAAGTATGTCTGCGTATGTCATTTCACCAATTTTTGCAATCACGATAGCATCAGGTCGGAGACGTTGAGTCGTGCTTGCATTCTTCTTAACCTTTTTTTTCTGTGTCCTACTCTGAACCGTGACCCATTCTTCGTCTGTAGCTGGTTTCGCTATAGCATCTTTAGGATAGCTACCTTTGTCCTCACTTGTCAGATCGACTACCGTTCTCATCGATAGCCCTTCATGGGCGGTTTTGGTTTTTTTGGGGGCGTTCTTCTCCCCATTTGCTTGCCGTCACGCGGCCTTTGAGGTGTTATTTCAACAACCTTTGTATGGCTTGGCACATTACACTTTAATTCACCCAGTCGGGCGTGCTCCTTCTTGGCACATGCGTGGAGCTTCGCGATAGAACTAAGTAGCTCCCGCATGGGGTTGTTGATGGAGCGCTGTGGTGGGTGCATCATAACAGCTAACTTCTGTATCATTTCTCCTAACTCGGTCATGTGATCTCGTGTGGATAGTCTTCCCATTAATGACGGCGTAATTTCCTGCAGCGCCGGTGGTGAAGATTTAGCTCGCGCAGGTCTATCCGACGATAGGACTTTTACAGGCGATCTGGCCAATCGCGAAACCTTCTTAAAGGGATCCATCTCTGGGTACTCCACATTTTTGTTGCTGCTATTGTTGTTGTCGTTATTAATTTTTTTATCCATTATTTTCTCCATGAATCAGTTTTACCAGCGCATCGTGTGCAGAGGGGCGGGCCGAAATAGACAGGAACGGGTGTACCCTCGGGGACGATGTCCCTACCCCAGTTCCCTGAGGCCTGTCCTTCGCTTTACCGGTCCCGGAATACACGGACGAACCGGCGCTCGCCCGGAGCAACGCAGACTACTACTTCTGCGCCCGACACTTCCTGACCAAGGCCCGAAGGGGCTGGTTACTGATACACATCGTGGCTGACACTTCGGAAGAGCAAGCTCACATCACCCTTTTCACACCATCAGTAGGAAACAGCTGATGGTGCTTCGTGGGACTCCCAGTACGCCCCGGTATGGACCGGTCATATTCGCAGCCGCACCTAACATGGTGAACAGACGCTGACCAGGAAGCCGCTCATTGTGAGTCCGTCGCGCCTGGGTTTCGATTGGTCACTTATATTAGAGAGGCGGTAACTATTCGCCTCTGTCACAGGAGTTTCATCGGCTTGGCTGGCTTTTATACCGCATCCTCCACTCCTGCCGCTCATCGTCGGGGATTGCTTATTCGTTGTAACTTATTTCGCAACTAACCTGCTACTACAGGCCGTCCGGCTATCCGCGACCTGCCGACCCCCCCGGTAGCTTAGAGCTCAGCTGGGATGCCTGATCCCGTAGGATCCAAGACTTACCAACGGGTCACAATGTGGCAATCGATGTTGGCGGCGACAAAGCGCGCATTGAAGTTGTGGTGGTTCCGGAGCTCGTGCTTGCGTGTCACTACGCGGAGCTGTTGGAACTTCTCGGTGGGCTGCGGTAGCGATGGTTGTTCGCGGCGCTACTACTGGGGTAGCTTCAGAGCCGGGGACCGTGACGGCGGAACGCACAGTGGGCGTAGGTACAATTGGCATCTCGGCGTCCATATTGATTGGTTAAGAAATAGTTTTTATTAATTATCGTATATATATGTATGTATATATAATCGTATGGCCGTTGGTGCCATGTAATGTGGCAGAAGTGAGTCGTCATATGGATCGACCTTGTTTTGTTTTTGTCTTTTCTTGATGTTTAATACTAGTTGATGATTTTGTTATTATTTATTTTAATAATAATTATAATACCCAACGATTACCCTCCTCCCGCCCAACCGACGCGAGGGGCGCAATCCGGGAACGAGCGGAATTAGCCGAGTCATAAAAGGCAAGAGAGTTTTAAGCGTTGCGATCTTAAGCTGCTCAGCTACAGAAACAAATATTTCAACAGCCAAAATTTAAAAATTAAATTAAAGTTTATAATTTCTAAATGTTACTTGTTAAGAGTAGATAAGATAACTTTTTTAATGGTTAAGAGTGAGTCTGTTAGATCAAATGTGTTTGAGTGAGAATTGAAATCATGACATATACGGCGGAATGGTTCGTTTAACTCAAAATTTGTTCTAGAAAATTTTAAAAGTAAGGGTCTAAACTGCCTGGTAGAGCGAGCGGGAACGTTAAAATTAATATCAGATAAGAGAGATGGACTGACCCATTCATGAGTTTTACAAGAAATATTATGCCAAGCATCTCGGTACGACTAGCGAGTGTTGGGAGATTTATAAGCTTTAAGCGGTTAGTGTAAGGGGGAAGATTTAAGCTGGAATCCCAAGGCAAATGATTTAAGGCAAAAAGTAAAAATTGTTTTTGAATGGACTCTAACTTATCTGAATGGACTTGGTAACTAGGGTTCCAAACCACAGAAGCATACTCTAATATAGGCCTCACCAGAGATGTAAAATAAATTTTTGTGGCAAGCGGATCTCTAAATTCTTTAGACCAACGTTAAACAAAACTAAGAGCGCCTTTGGCCTTAAAAACCGTGAAAGATGCGTGAAGATTAAAATTGAGTTTGGGGTCCATAGTTACTCCCAGATCAACAAAACTGCATTCTTGTTCCAACCTAAAGTTTTGTATTGCGTATGAAGTAGGGTCTACAGATCTACGTGAAAAGCACATCGTTTTACATTTTTTAAGGTTCAATGGCATGTCATTTCTGTCACACCAAGAAACTAAGTAGGTTGTTTAAGTCTGTTTGCAACTGACATCTTTCGCTGTTCGAAGTATACGTTTTAAAAAGTTTTACATCATCAGCATATAATAAAACTTTTGAAAACTTAACAACAGATGATATGTCATCAATAAATAACAAGAACAGAATTGGACCAAGATAGCTACCTTGTGGAACGCCTGAAGAAACATTGATTACGGTTACGTTATTTTTGGTTTACTTTTCAGTTTTATCGGCGGTTGGCAAAAAGCATAGCTTAACGAGCGGCCTGGTTAGTGTTCCCGATTGTGTACCGAGATCGACTACGCGAATGTGACCGTCGGATCCATAGTAGAGCTTCTCTATGCGGTCAAGCCGCCATTTAGTAGGGGGAGACAATCGTCATTGATTAAGACACAATTTCCAAGCTTAGGCGCATTTTCTGTTGTTTTCCATCGGTACCTTCTGTGGAGGTCCTTTAAATAATCATCTTTCCATCGCCGACTGAAGTCATGATGGAGAGTTTTAATTCTTTCCCAACGGTTTAATAAGGAAAGCGACTCAATGCCTGGCTCAGTTGTGGCCAGAATGAGCGCTCTTTTATGAAAAGGCCCTGGCATGTGGACAGTAAAGTCTGAGGGATCTTGCGAGAGTGCAGCGAGAGGCCGTGAGTTAAGAACGGCTTCAATTCTAGTTAAGAGTGTCGTGAATTCTTCATAATTAAATTTGGGGTTGCCAGCTATCTTTTTAAAATGAGATTTGAAGTTTTTTACAGCTGATGAGGGGCGCTTGGGGGGATAAACTGCCACTTGATACCTTGGGGAGTATATTTTTGCACAATGTCAGGTGAGATTTGTTTTGTAAAGTCCACAAACTGTTTTTCGGAAGTTCTTTGAGCTCCAATAAATGTTTTACCATTATCGCTCATGGTTTTTGATGAAAAGCGTCGTCGTCCGACGAAACGAGCAAACGCCGCGAGAAAAGCCTCAGTCGTCAGATTCGTACATAGCTCAAGGTGTACTGCTTTTGTCAGGGAACAGACATTCATTATACACTAAGCTTGAATTTGCAAGTCGACCATTCGCACGAAGTGTACCTTTCGTGTCTAGAAATAAATTTAGAACTAAGAGTGAGCTCTTTTTATCAATAGACTTCGATTCTCTTAGTAATGCTATATCGCGGCTGAAGTAGCGCGTTTGGGTTGATGCGATAAGAGCGACCTTTGCTTTTTATAAGTCTTGGTGCGTCAATTTATAGCAATGGAGATAAGTTGCTCCTTTATATTAAAGTTTAAGCCGCTCTAAAAACTTGAGCATATAGGCAACTACCCGGAGGGCTCGGGGGAACGATAAGAATCGTTCAAGGATGTCAGTGTCATCCAGTGTTGCATGATACGTTCGACTTTCTAGGGCAAGTATGTTGCGCATGGGCGATTGTGGCCAAGAATCGGGAGATTCTGTTAACCATCGGGGGCCATTCCACCAGAGGGTGGAGGTGGCGAGATGCAGAGATTTGCATCCCCTTGTACCTAGATCAACAGGATTGCCAGCGCTGGCTACGTGCCGCCAAGTGGCTGATCCTACAAGGTCAAGTATTTCAGACGTTCGGTTAGAAATATACGTATTCCACGCATGTGGTGGTTTTTCTAACCAGGTTAGAACTATCTGGGAACCGGACCAGAGGTATAACTTATATTTTGCCAGGTTTAAGTGGGTCTGCACCATGAAGACTAGCTTTGCTAGTAGCAGAGCGCCACAGAGTTCAAGTCGTGGAAGACTTATGGTTTTTAGAGGCGCAACTTTTGCTTTTGCCACTAGTAGGTGGCTTGTAGTTGCAATATCGCTTTGTGTGCGCACATATATACTGGCACAATATGCCTTTTCAGAGGCGTCGCAGAAACCGTGTAGTTCAACTTTGTATTCGGGGGAATAGTTTACCCACCGTGGAATTTGTATCTGCGAAATGTCTTTTAGGTTTTTAGCAAACTGGGACCATTTTTCTAAGCGAAGAGGCTTCGCTTGTTCGTCCCAGTCTAGCCATAATTCTTGGATCAGGATTTTCGCTTGTATCATAATTGGCGAAAGCCATCCTGCGGGGTCGAAAAGTTTTGCCACAGAGGATAAAATTTGTCTCTTTGCGATGGCAGATAATGCGGATATTGACTCTGTAGTATATGAAAATTTGCTCGATATCCCATTCCATTGGATGCCTAGTGTTTTTAATATACTTTCCTTTTTGAATATAAGGAAATTAGTATCCAACAAATGGTCTTTTGGAATATTTTTTAAAATATTTGGGTGATTAGCTGCTATCTTTTTTAATGGAAACCCTGCGGTGTGGAGGGCATTTATTACCTGTGATAAGGTCTCGTATGTGTGTGGAAGACTGTGAATTCTAGACAGGTTATTGTCTACATAAGTTTGCGTTTTTAAGACTTGTGTTGACAGAGGAAATTCTGACTTTGTGTCTTCTGCTAGTTCGTGTAGTGTACGAATGGCTAGATATGGGCCACAGTTTACGCCAAAGATAACTGTTTTCAATTTAAAGTCGTGTAGTGGATTATTGACAGATTTTCGGAAAATAATCCGCTGAAAATCTTGATCATCTTTATTTACGAGTATTTTTCGATACATCTTTTCGACATCCCCATTGAATACGTATTTTTATATGCGCCAATTTAATATGAGGAGCATTAAATCTGGTTGGAGTGTGGGTCCCGTAAATAGAATATCATTTAGGGAATTCCTCGAGCTAGTGGATCTTGACGCATTGAAGACACCTCTAACCTTTGTAGTTTTTTATCAGGATTTACTACTGCATGATGTGCCAAGTAGAGTAAGTAATATTTGCCTTTTATGATTTTTTCGCATTGGCTTACTTCCTCCATGTGGTCGAAATGGAGGTATTCTTCTAAGACACCATCATAATTTTGTTAAAACTCACCTCTTCTAAGTAGGTTTTTTTCCATACTTAGAAACTGCTGTATTGCAGAGGTGCGAGAGTGACCTAAGGCAGGTGTCTGGAAATGGTTGTTTTAGTGGTAGTCGTACAACATACCGACCATTATCTGATCGAGTAGTTATGGCTTTGTAAAAGTCTTCACAATACTGATCTTTTGGTGTTGTAGTTGAAATGGGGGGTGTTTTTCTAACTCCCGAAATTTTCTCAATTGTGAATTGAGGTACTCGTTTGAGATTTCCTCAACTTCAATTGTCATTGCTGTGACTGGTTCCGCAACTAGTCCACTTAGGACCCATCCGAAAATGGTATTTTGCGCCAGTAGTGTTTTCGAAATTTTTTCAATACCTTCTAGTATAATTTGGGATATAAGATCGCTGCCTAATAGAAGGTCTTTTTGAGCGGGGGTGCTGCAGTTGGGATCTGCTAACTTTAGGTGTGTAACCTTTTGCCAATGTCTGCTGTCTATATGATAGCTTGGAAGCACGTTGGCAAGGTGCGGTAAGACTATGGCTTCTGCTTGAACGCGCTTATCCGCTTCAGGGGAAATTAGGGTAATGGGCAGATTTTATTTGAGTTTTGTACTACTCGTCCGCTCATTCCCTTAATTTCATAGTTGGCCTGTTTTGTTGGCAGTTTTAGCCTATTTTGTGCTCTAGAATCTATGAATGATCGTTGTGATCCTTGGTCTATTAGGGCTCTTAGTTTGAACAGTTCTCCTCGATGTTCTATGGAGATAACTGCTGTGGGTAGTAGTAGTCTACTATGATTTTCGCTGTGTAGAGTTTGAGTTTTTAATGCCTTTGAACAGCATGGTGTCTCTTGGCAAATTGCTGGAGTTTTTGTTTCGGGAGCTGCTGTTGCAACTAAACCCGTGACTTTTTTTGAAAAAGCGCTACTTTGAGATGTGTTCGGAAAGTTATTGAGATGTAACATAGAATGATGCCTTTTGTGGCAGTATACGCAGTTAAATTTGCTTTCGCAAGTATTAAGATTGTGTGAGTGGGACAAGCAGTTTGTACAGAGTCTTTTTGACTTGACAAAGTTGTTCCTTTCACTGACATTCAATTTTTTAAATTTCTCGCAAGCTTTTAGCTTATGCCGTCCAGTACGTAGTTCGTATGACGCATATTTATTTTGTTCAGATGTGAACGATTGTGTTTTGAAAAAACTTCTGTTTAAATGATTCTTGCGTTCAACAAGACCTAAATCGAAGCTTCAATAGACCCCAAGCCGGAAGCAAGAATCATTTAAACAGAAGTTTTTTCAAAACACAATCGTTCACATCTGAACAAAATAAATATACGTCATGCGAACTATGTACTGGAGGGTATAAGCTAAAAGCTTGCGAGAAATTTAAAAAATTGAATGTCAGTGAAAGGAATATATCTATATGTATCTCTATGTATAAAAAATTTTGATTTCCTTTCGTTATGTTTCTATTTTCTTTTATGCTATATTCTTTTAGCTATTTTTTTTTTCTTTCTTACTTATTGGAAGCAATTTCTCTCGGAGCTTAATAAGCTGAAGGGTATTGTCCGTATGATTTGCAAGTATCCCTCTCACAGTTAATAAACTGAAGCGGTATTGCCAAAATATTTTGAAAATAAATATTTGAATTTTTTCTGTGAATTGTGTGTATTGTGTACACGAAGGTAAGTTTAAAAAGCAAGGAATAATAATTATTTTAGTTAAATATATATAAATATATGTATACAAATATGTGTATACTGTGGATATATATGTATATTATTTACCGTATTGGTCTCTATCGGTACTTAAATTTGCCGCCAATTTAGAGCCTTTACTAATCGTTTTCATTAAACAGGTTTAATTAATTTCGGTTCTATGATTTTGACCGTTGGTGCAAGTTACATACATATATACATATTATAATAAAAATTAAAGTGGAATAGATACACTCACTCAGATTTTCTTCAGGGATTTTTGGGGGTTGAATTATAAAAATGTGTGCGCTTCCTTGGGTGATATTTCGCTTCTCCGCCGGCGTTCCAACTTGTTGACTTATTGCTTTTTGTTTTGTTCGTAGCTCTTTACTTTTGTTTAATTTTGTATTAAGTTTAAGTTGTTTTATATTTATTGAGTGTCGCGCCCGTTGTATGTTGTTAGAGGAAATTAAATTGCATTGAATTGATTTATTGTTTTACACGTTAGTTTTTCACAGTCTTTTGTGTTTGTATTGTTATACACTTCATTGCACAGTAGGTATGCCTTTATTTCACTTTACTTCTTTTTTTTTAATTTATTTTCCAATTTTGTTACTTTTTGGTTATATATATGTATGTACATGTATTTCTTTTTTTGCATATATTATACAATAATAATTGATTTTATTAATTTTTTCTTTATATATGTAGACACGTGTTATCTCTTTGACAGTTTTATTAGAAAAGGAAAGATTTAATGACATATCAAAATATTTACAGTGTTGCCGTAGTTGATTGACATATTAAAATATTTAGAATATAATAAAGGATAGACAACATATCAAAACGCTTGGTTGCATTGATAATTAAAAACTAATTATTATTTATGGTGTTGCCACAGTACCCTTATCCTAGAGAGTCTTAGGTGGTGTGATGAAAACTGGCTTTAGACGATAGATGGAAACTTTAACTTTATTCTCCTTTATTTCCACTTCGAAATACTTAGGTGCGCGGCTCAAAACTTTGTAGGGTCTCATTTAAGATGCTAATAATGACGGTCTGACTGAATCATCGCGGATGAAGACATGATCACAAGACTTGAGATCGCCGTAAACGAAAACTTTTTGGTTAGTGTGCCAGGCTGTACTAACCGGACGCAGCTCTCGCATGATACGACGGAGCTCCACTAAGATTTCCGTTTGGCTCTGGTTACTGGGTTGTTCGACGAAAAGCTCTGAAGGTAATCGCAATGATGTTCCATATACCAATTCAGAAAGAGTGGACCCGATGTCGTCTTTATATGTTGAACGCAGTCCAGGTAGTATAAAAGGTAAATAGGTCGTCCACTAATCCACTTTATGACATGAAATGGCAGCCTTTAATGCACGATGCCATCGTTCTATTAGTCCATTATAGTTTATCAGTTGTTTAAATACGGCGCTTTCGAATTGACGACCAAGATCCGACGTTGTGTCGATGGGTACTCCAAAACGGGAAATCCAGCCGGTTAGCAAGGCCTTTGCTACAACTGGAGCTGTCATGTTGGGAATCGGAATGGTTAAGCAATGTCGGTTGCTCTCCGATATTGGAAACGGACCGACAATGTCAATATGCAAATGTCCGAATCGGCTACTGGGATTTATTCTGCGTTGGAATAAGCTTTTGTTGTGTCGAACGACTTTAGGCCGTTGGCACTGTATGAAACATCTAGCAAAGGTTCTACTATCTTTGGCGATGCCTGGCCAAACGAATCTGTCGACCATCATCTTGACAGTAGCGCACGAGCTGGGTTGCGACAGATTGTGCGTGGCCCGAAGAAAAGTTTGTCGAAATTTTGATGTTACAAAGGGACGAATTCGTCCTGTGGATATATCACAAAAAACCTTTTTAGTACTTGGAGGTAATACTATATAAAATATTTTAATTTTAGTAAGTGTCGAATGTTGCCATTTAGGTGTGCTAGTAGCTCTTCATCGTTCTCTTGCTCCACGGCGACGGCGTCGTAGTCAATAACGGCAAGTGATTGAATTCGCGATAATAAATCAGCAGTTATGTTTCTTTTACCTTGAACATGTCGGATATCAGTCGTGATTTGCGATATCAAATCCAATTGCCTAACTTGACCTTGACGATCTGAAGCCTTATGCCGTTGTTGTCGAAATGCGAATATAAGTGGCTTTTGGTTCTAACATGTAACGAATATGATGAACGGCGCTGTATAGCGCGGTCAACTCACGGTCATACGTACTGTATCGCATTTCAGTTGATGAAAACTTTCTTGAGAAAAATCCTAATGGCTGAAGTTTGTCATTTACCATTTGATTTAAGACTGCTCCAGCTGAAAAATCGGATGCATCTACCCACAATGAAAGTTCTACATCAGGTAGTGGATGAGCTAACATAACACAGTTTGCTAGTTTACCTTTCGCAGCTTCAAAATGGCGTTTGGTATCTTCATTCCAATCATTGCGAATAGAGGTTCTTGTAACTCTAAGGCGTTTGGAAGAAATCTCCGGTAAAAGTTGAGCGTTGCCAAAAAACGTTTAAGCTCTTTTGCAATCTTGGGCGGTTTTATGTTTGTTAGTGTTTCGACGCGGCTTGGAAATGGGCGAATACCGTCTTTCGTAATTGAATGGCCTAAAAGATCGAGTTGAGATACTTCGAATTGTGATTTGGCAACATTAATTGTTAAATTATATTCTCGAAAACGGTTAAATACAATACGAAGATGTTGTTTATGTTCATCAATCGATTTTGATGCGATGCAAGCATCATCTAAATACGCAAATTTAAAATCCAAGCCTTGAAGTACTTCGTTAATTAAACGCTGGAACGTCTGCGCAGCGTTTCTTAATCCCAAGAATTGTTCGTATGTTAAATTACCGGTCTCCCACGTGACGTAGATCTACCGCGCTGCTGTCCGGTGGATTTAACGTTCCGCATCAACTGTCCTACGGTTTTCGTAAGAGCAGCGATTTCGTTTCGTATATCACTTAACTCACCCTGCGGTTGCAATTCGGATCTAACCTCAAAAATTTGTCCACCGTCTTTCAGTGATAAGCATTAGGTGATAGAATTAGCGATTTTAATTTTGTCGCTAATTGGAACGCTAGTGGCGATGATGGCTGCTTGTGCGTACGGTGGCAAGCGGTTAACCCAGAGATCGTGTAGTATGCTCTCGCTGAGCGTGGAACCTGCTGTTCGTCGCATTTCATTGTACAAATCGCTAGGCCTTCGGTCACCCAGTGGAAGCTCTTTCAAAACACGTTGAAGACGGCGTTGTTGACTCTCGGCGAAATTTTCGATGATTCTACGACGAATGTAGCTAAATTTGTCCGTTGCTGGTGTATCATCAATAAGAGTACGCATCTCTAGTAATTTCGACGGAGGTACGCTTGCAAGTACTATGTTGAATTTGGCTGTATCAAACAAGTGAGGCTTCAAACCAAATCTCCAACGAGTAAAAGTAAGCCTCAATGCTGTCCTCCTGCCGGCAGTGGAATTCGTGGTGGAGTATTTTGCGTTGAAGGCTGTTTCACGTCACTATTAGTATCCGCCGCTGATCTCGTTTTAATCATTTTCGCAATTTAACTATTAAAAAATTATTTTTTGTCTGGGGTCACCAATGTAGACACGTGCTATCTCATTGACAGTTTTATTAGAAAAGGAAAGATTTAATGACATAACAAAATATTTACAGTGTTGCCATAGTTTATTGACATATTATAATATTTAGAATAGAATAAAGGATAAACAACATGTCAAAACGCATCATTGATAATTAAAAACTAATTATTATTTATGGTGTTGCCACATATATATGTATTTTCTTTCACTCACTTAACTGGTTTTTTGTACACACTTAGTTTTTTTTCCCACTGCACTCAACCTCGGGTATTTTGTTGTCACTTAAAGATTTTTGTTTTATATATTTTTCCAAGGTGCCATTCCTTATGGCCCATGTAAATTGTCCGAACTCACCTTTTACAACACCACAATTTTTCCGAACGAAATAAACGTTAGTGTATATGCACACGCGTAAGGTTGAACAAAATAGGGAATGTCCCAATGGGGTTTATTAAAAAGATTTGCCAATAATATAATAAGGTATATAATGTATATGAAGTAGAACTCCGGTCACACGTGGAGTGAATAACTCGCGAAAAAGATGCGCACTAATCGAATAGGCCGAAAAACGAAATTATCGCACAGGCGCTGTGAAGGTCAAAAGCGAAGTGAAGTGTGATCTCCTTGTTTGTTCCTTTTTTCCTTGTTGTGTATGGGATCAGATAGTGTGATGTGGTTGGTTGGCGTACGTATATGTGGGTGTTGATGTGTGGTGCTCTCGTGAGTAGTGTAGAACGTGGGTTGTAAGCGCTGATGGTGGGTATGGTGAAGCTGCGTGTCAGTGTTAGGAGGTTGAGTTGATGTGGTGTGATAGTGTGGTGTATGTGTGGATGTCGGGGGAGGATGCTCATTTATACAATATGTAACACAAATAAATATGGAAGACATCCAAAACAAATTCCAATAGAGGAAGCTCCTATACCACAAGAAGAGGGAGAACAATTTCACATCGACATTTTTTTGCACAGAAATTAAAATTTCTTACGTGCATTGATTCTTATTCCAAATTTTTGACAATAAAATATATTGAAGACAAATCGAATTTAGAAGAAAAAATTCTAGAACTTTTACAACCATTCTTAGATATAAAAAGTATAGTTAAAATAATAAATATATAAATTTATTATAACTTATTATAGCGCTAGTAATGGGAAAATAGAAAGGGTTAATTCAACATCAATAGAAATTTCAATATGTTTAAAACAGGAATATAGTTTATTGGTAACTTTGAAGCAATTATTAAAGCGGCTCAACAATATAATATTACAACATTCTCAGTAACAGGTAAAAAACAGTTTAATATTTTATTTAGTAAAGAAATCCACGTAGACTTAAAAGCCACGTTAAAAAAGGCTCAGAAAAATATGTTACAGTATCATAACAAACAAAAAAAAAGATTACAAAAAGCTTCCATAAATAATATAAAAAACAAATAGTACAAAATAGAAATAAAATAATATACGTATATAAAGACAATATTAAAGTTTAATTTCATTATCTTAAAGGCACAATGAAGAAATTTTTATAGATTTCGTTGATACTTTTATATATCAACAATACTATATCAGACATAATTAACTACACAAGAGAAAATTACTAATCGAAAATGAAATAATAAAATGCGAAACTATATTTTATTTAGTCCAATTTTGTAAAAAAGAGTTAAATAATGTATAATACTTGTTTATCAGACATGTTAAATAATAAACATGGTAATTGTACAAAGATTATTGAAGTGAAATAAAGATACTTCAGTTTAGTTTTTGAACATAACTCACTGGATTCAAATCTTTTTAAAAACTACCCCGCGTTCACGCAAGTAATAACTTATATGTATAACAAGTAAGGAAGGGCTAAGTTCGGGTGTCACCGAACATTTTATACTCTCGCATGATAAAGTGATAATCGAGATTTCATTAACCGTCATTTACATATTTTTTTATTTTGCTGCAAAATTAATTAGATTAGATCAATTTGTGTACTTTGAGTATTGAATTGTATCTTCATTTATTTTAACTGTATTGAGCCACTATGTAAAAAAACAAAAACAAAAGTTTTTCGAAGTTAATGCGCATTTTATGTCTTACATGAATAAGATTATACAGGTTTGACTTAGAAGTAAAAAGTATTATATATTTTAATAAATAAATGTTATATTTTTAAATTCTAAAGATATGTTTTTACAAATAGCAAAATGTATCCTACGTACATTTCATTTATTCTTAAAACATTTAATTCTACTTTATATTTATACAAATTCTTATATATTAACAAATAATATATTTTATTTAAAACAATATTTTTTTTTCAAAAAACTGCATTTCTCTTAATATAAAATAATATATATTTTATTATATAATATTACAATTTTGAAAGATTTGTTAAATTATTTTAATTCTACCTTATGTTTATACAAATTCTTATATCATAACAAATTATACAAATGATTTAAAATTTCTTAGTTTAAATATTTATTTATTAATTCATAATGTCATATTTTTAACTTATTCTAATGCCCTTATGTGTGAAAAAGATACTATTGTACATAGCCTTAGTCCGAAATAGACACAAATACTCATGATAGCTATGCACTGTCTCATAAGTGATAGCATCAACATGAGAATAATCCATGTTTGAAAATGCCCAATCAATTTGGGTCCCCGCAGGTGTAGTTGAATATTCTACATTAAGCAGGGAACTAAAGTTTCTTGAAGAAGATTTTTTATTGTACACCCTGTAGACTTTAAACAAATGTTAAAATCTCCAACAACTAAGACATTTTGATTGCACAACTCTGTAGTAAGAATTTCTTGAAGTTCTGCAATAAAAAGCCTGAGGGAAAAAGCTGAGTTTCTGTAAAGAACCAGAATATTGTTGTTGAAACATTTAAACAAAGCTGATTCTAAAACTTTGCGGCCTGAATAAATTTTCTTTATAATCTTCGGTTCTATAGAGCTGGCAACACTATGCTTTGCATAGATTATAAGGCCCCGTTTATTTCGGTTGCTTGTCTCAGTGCTATATATCCTCAGCTCGTTTATAAGAATAAATCCTGGTATCTCAAAATGTTCAACAGGAATGCTCCAGGTTTCTATGAAGTATAAAATATCTGAAGATAGCAGCAGACAGTCGCCTTTTATATCGTTAATGTGAGCGTGGAGACTCTGAGCATTATGAAATAAAATTTGAAGTGCTGATGATCGAGAAATCATAAAATTGAAACTTATAATCAGGGCTTTAGATGTGCTCAATTCCATCATTTCCCTAAATACTGGATCCGATTCAGAAAATTTTTTAGGAGAAATAAAATATCCGACAATAAGGAGACCTACTGTCGTAGTAGCTCGACTGCAAGCGACATATATCGAAGCTCTAGGCATTCTGGGTCGAGTATGAACGACAACTTTATTATATGTAGCACCCTGACTTTTGTGAATAGTTATTCCCTCAGCTGGAACAACTGGAAACTGATTTCTTTCAATTATAATTTGCTCATTTCTTTTATATTGAAAAGATCTAATCACCCCTATCATGCATTTCGATTACGTTCCCGCTCTACGCTCCGCCGGAGTCGAAATTAGGTATCATGCGTTGCAATTGGATTGAAAGAAGAAGCGGAAGAGCTATAACTCTTTCGAAATGAGCTGTTTGCCTTGAAATATGTGAAACTGGAACATAACAAAGCAAAAATACACAAATTACTTCTGTTCAAAGAAAATAAATAAGAGTACAATTTTTATATTGTTATTATTTTTATTAAACGTAAGTATGGAATCCTCATCCGCGGCGATATTACTGGTTGAGGAGGAGAGCAGCGCATCTCAGAATGCTGGGGTGAGAATTGAAAGGAGAAGATTACGAGATATGTGCGATCCCTTCCAGATGAATGACGGGCTGTAAGTAATTGCACGTGAAAGTAGACAATTTTTTACAATTTGTTTACTTATTTAGATTCAAAAAAAACTTTCGTCTGAATAGGGACGCATTCAAGTATGTCCTAGATACGTTTGCGGAAGAAACGACGGCAAGTACTTTGTCCTCGTTATCTCCGCTTAACATTGTAGTATCCGCTTTAAGATTTTTTGTGGAAGGTAGTTATCAGCATGGAGTTGGCGCAGACTACAATGGTGGAATGGCACAGTCAACCATGTCAAAGTGGCTGTCAAATTTTCTCGAAATAATGCAGCGAAAGCTATGCCCACAGTGGATAAAATTTGAGCAAAATGAAATAGAAAAGCAGGAAGCAAAACAAGATTTTTTTACGAAAGCTGGTTTCCCAGGTGTTATCATGTGCGTTGATGGTACGCACATAAAGCTAATAAAGCCATCCGATGAACCCTTTCTTTATTACAATAGAAAAGGATTTTATAGCATCAATGCTATGGTGGTGAGGATTATATTTTATGAAATCAATTCCATAATTGAAAATTTATTTTTTTATGTGTGCGATCACAAATTACGAATAAGAAGCATTGACGCTAGGTATCCTGGGTGCAATCACGATGCTCATGTATGGGGATTGAGCAAGCTGAGGTGCTATATGGAACGACGATATCGTGAAGGTGAAAGGAACACATGGCTGTTAGGTATTTAGGTAAATATGTATGTTTCTAAGACAATTTAAAATAGTTATTTGCTTTTTTTTCAAGGCGATGCTGGATACCCATTACAACTTTGGCTAATGACTCCGTATCGTTCTGTAAATCAAGGCAGCCGACAAAGTAATTATAACATAAAGCACTCCAAAACTAGAAATATTATGGAGCGAACGATCGGTGTTTTAAAGAACCGCTTTCGATGTTAATTGGGAGCTCGAGAGCTGCATCACTCGCCTCAAAAAGCGAGTCAAATTATAAATGCTGCTTGTGCACTACACAATATTTGCATTTTCTACAAAGTAGATGATTTGAACCCGATAGAATTTGATAATGAAAGCCGTCAAGAGGAAGAGGAACAAACCAATGTCCTTGAATTTACTTCAAAAGCAAATCGTATTCGTGACAACATACTTCCTTCTTTTTAAAATGTATAAAATTTTATTTCAATATTTCATGTTTTCAAATTCAAAATTTATCGATGTTAATTTAAGAATAAAATTCAGTGCATATCACATTTTGTTACATAAAAATACAGTTCATTTTCAAGTTGCTTAAAGATAATAAAAAAAAATCAGTCTTTATAGTTGGGATCTAATTTTAGCATTTGCATTTTTATATCCAATTTTGTTTTAGCAGTTGTTCTTTTACTTTGTTGTGTCGTGCTCCTGAAGCTGCTTTACTGCAGTGTCTGCCAACACTTCTAGAGAGCGGTTCATTCGCCGTAAATATATCACTGCTTCCTTCATTTTGCCATCTATAGCTTCATAATGAAGTTTTTTTTCGGCATACAACTTTTCTGGAGACCTTGTTGCTCCCTTAGTAACGATGCAGCGCTCTCCTTTTCTGATCGTCTCTCCCTGTTATGGCTTCTAGCTCTGCTGGTTGACGGCACATCGTCTGAATGTGTCAAAATGTCCATTTCGGAGGTTCGGGCTGCGTCTTGTGTGCTATCGCCATAATCGTACGTATTCTTTATTCTACTTGTACTCCTTTCCAACCCCGTTAAGCGCACAATTTTCCCTCAAGTGGACTTATACGTTGTAAACGACATTGCCCTCCCACTGTGCTCATCATTTCCTTCTTATTGCTAGTTAGCTTGCGTTTGATATAGCACTTCCAGTCAATCCAAACCTGTAACAAAACGTTAGATTTTACAAATTCGCTTTAAATTCAATTAATACCTTACCTTTTTCCATGCATTTGAGTATTTTAATGGTGGACCTAATGCATTTAAATTTGATGCTACCTCTTTCCAAAAAGCCTGAACATATTCTTTAGGACGCTGGTGGGAACCGTTGGCTATATCTAGCTTACTCTCCATTGTATCTGCCAATTTTCCATATTGCTCTGGTGTTGTTGTCTTTGACCTGGAAGCATATCAAAAACATCATTACAGCGCAAAAACTGGAAATAACGTGTGTTTTACAACTTTTAAATACAAGTTTTACTTAAATTTTTAGAAAATTAAAAAAAAAATCACGCAAATAATAAAATTTTCGCAGCAAAATAAAAACACTAAATGTTCTCCGTCAACAAAATTGCAACTTAGCAGAACGGAGCTACGATCGAAATGCATGATAGGCAGAATTGTAAATTTCGAAGTTGAACTGAACGGGAACGGGACGCATGATACCAAAGTTGCCAAACGGAGAAAATTTCAATCCAAGTCGAAATGCATGATAGGGATGAATAACTTTTTCAATTGGGGTCCAAGAACTTTCTAGAGGATGAGGCTTTTTTGATCGTGCTATCAAACCAACAGAAGGTTCCAAGAATTTAATCCAAAGAATTACTGGATAATCAATTTGCATTAGTTCTCCAGTTGCCCCATTAACTAAACCATCACATGTGTTTATATTCACTGTAATCATGTATTTTTCAGTGGTTTTTAGTGTCAACTCATAAAGTCCCTGTGTTTCAGAAGTTTTGAAAAGTTGAACTCTTTCCAAAATATTCCCTTGTTGATCACCTATACCCATTCCTCTTACAGAGTCTTTGGCAGTTGAAGAAATAGCTTCAGTTGTAATTCGACTGAGCTTAAGGGCATTGAAATTATTTGTCTCTTCGTTTGACCAAAATAAATGGATCGCATTATCGGGGACTTCCTCAGAATTAACTACCCGAGTTTGAATTAATGATATATCATCATTTGTCTTAGTGCCAGATCCCTTACGGCTTAACGCAATAGCAAAAGCTTGATCGTCCCTTTGTCTCATTATTTCTGTTAATTCAAAATAATTGAACAAGTCCCACAAAGGAGAACCAACTAAAGTGCTGTAAGCATCATTAGGGTTAGAAGAAAATATCCACCTATCTCCAACAGGTGAGAGTTGCTTCAAATCTCCAAACACTATAATCGGTATGCCACCGAATGGGTTGTTTGTTTTAAAAATTTGTTTAAGCCTAGCATCAACATAGCTAAACATTCATCAATTATGATTAGTTTTAAATCAGAAAGTTTGGAATACAATGAGTTAACTACGTCACTGCTTAGAGGCCTCAACTCTCTATTCAGCTGATTTACAGGAAGAGAAAATATTGAGTGAAGTGTCAGTCCACCTATTCCGAATGCTGCTTTACCCGTAGGTGCACAAAGGAGAACTTTTAAAGAACTTGGGATGGATGGATGGATGTGTAGAATTGAAGCGATGGTTAAGAGCTTGATATATTGCAGATATCAAACGACTTTTTCCAACACCTGCTCCGCCCCCAATGAATTCATAAAATGGTCGACTTGTTTTAATCTGATGCATCAAATGAGTCAAGTATGTTCTTTGCTTAATATTTTGCAAATTGATATTAGGGCTTATTTCTGGAAGTGCTAAGACCCGAAACTCATTTTCACAACAGGTAGCTCATTTTGCACAGCTTCTTCTAAATCTGTCTCATTATAAAGACTTTCTAAGACACTTTCCAGTTCTCTTTGATCAAAAACAGCATATTTTTTTTCGATTTCCGTCAATTAAAATACGGTGAGTTATACAAGTTAGCTCATTATCATTATTTCAATAAGATCTTGCTGTTCATTCCGCCATGGATAGAAAAGCATTTCCATTTCGCGGAAATACTCAACTTTGGTCACATCAGGACTAAACCTTCTGTACCGAATAATAATTGGTTTGGTACGTTTTTTAACAAAACCGCTACCGTCTCTAAGCGCAATGGGTACCCCAATATCTGGTACGTTACGGAGCACGGAGCACGTCTGCGATGTATCGTATCGAAACGAAAAAGAGGCTAGTGCCTAGTCCATCGGTCCCTTTTGTTCTTTTTTGTGTAGTGTCCTCATGTGTGTTAAATTCATGATGTTGGTATTGTGTGCGTGTGATGTGGAATGTGATGATGATGTGGTGTGAAATGAAGATGTGGTGTGGAAGTGTAATATTGTGAGGGGGTCTGAGACTCATTTAGCCAGATTTGTTAATATAATTAATTATATATGAACAGCAAGCATATGCATCCATCATATATTGGATATCCATATTAGCCCTATGGAGTTCCCAAATAAGAGGATTATAAGCATTTATAAAACGATCTTGCATTTTTCTTTTCAGAAATATTTTAGGTTTTGATAAGCTTGATCTCAGAGCTAGCAAATAGTCATCAAAAGACATGTTTATTCTATTATCGCTCAAGAAATATTCAAAATTATCTAAATTCGATATATCTTCTGTAGTCAGAGTTGAATTTAAAACATTTTGAATTCTAGAGAAGTTTTCCTTATGCCTTTCCAAATCTTGGGTTGTGTCTGGAAAAGGAAGCAATATTTGTGTGCAAGGCATTGGTGGATATGGTATACCAAAATGACAAAATTGTTGTCCTCTTATTTCTCTAGTACGCGACCGACTGTGATTATGCTTTTGATAATCTAAATAATGTTCCAAGTGGCTTACTGAACCATCTGTTGAAACATAGGTGTCAATGAAATCATTGACTTCGGAGAATGTCTTAGGATTTTGAAGGTTGATCTTGGGAGCATTATTAAGCCAATACATGCCATGTACATGCGGGGAACCTCTCTGTTGAAACTCTACTCTCCAGTAATAGTTTTTTACAAAATGTGTTCCATAAATGCCGGTATTATCTTTAAAAAAGTTTAAGGATTTGCCGGTAGCGGTAATCAAAATATCTAGCACAAGTAACCGCATCTGAGCGGATTAAGCGATATCTATCTTGGGTTGATAAAATGTTGGCTTCTTCTTGTGAAATATCTTTTGAATCAACAGTTTTCGACAGAATAACCAATAGCTCAACCCACTGAGATTCAGTAGCCGATAGAGTTATGGAAAAGGTTGGAAGCCCAAATTGGCGAATCATTGCAATTGCTTTTTGTTCTCAGCTTCCCAGTGAGCAGGAGAGGATCTAACACCTTTCAAAACTTTGTAACCGTCATCATGTTGAATCAAGTTTTGAACAAAGTTTTCATTTAGTACATTTTGAGCCGTAACACGGTTACGACCTGAAAACTTTCGAAGGCAAATGGATGTACTATTCTTAATTTACAGTAATTCTAATTTTTTATAGTCGTAGAACAACTTTGGAATGGTACACGCTCTGCGGTCAAAGCGGCGAATTTCGGGACTTACTATCTTACTATATGTTTTAGAGCATGTACGTTTCTGCCCAACGTATGTTGTTCCAAATGACAATTTTTCCGAATTATTATCTTGAACTATGTTAATTGTCCTTTGCCCTTCCCCTGGCGCTATAACTAAACGGTTATATTCCATGTTTTTTTATAGGAATATTGTCTAAAAGAGTCTCTTGACTACCTGGGTTCAGTTCAGCAGGTACGGGTGCTGTGGGAATGCCTGAGTGATTATTATGGGAAGTCCGTTCCTCATAAAGAGATTGAACCAATCTATCATCTTCAGCAGATGCAACAAAGGTAACTTCTTCTTGGTTATTAAAGCCTGAAATCCAATTCTCATTTATGTGTATATTATGCTCACGATACACGGGAGTATTCACTAAGAATCGCAAAGCTTCCATAACGTTCGCAGGCCGTATGGTACTCGTATCAGTCATATAATCATGATTGTAATCCATACGTCTTCTTAAGTGAATTTGTATTACATGAGTTTGATCAAAAGTCCTCGGTAGAGATGTAATAACATTATTAACAGAAATAGGTATATTGACAACGGCACCTTTAATCGAACTTTGGCCTTAATATCCCAAAAGACGAATGGTCATAAAAGGCAATCGAGGCATTATTAGCCTTTCTTCAATAGGGGTTAAATTTTTTTAAACAATCTGGTATATCCGGAAAGTCTAGACCATTTAACAAACATATTTTTGGTATAGTATTTTTGGCAATCCCATTTTTGCAAGTTAAGCAAAAATTGTAGTTTCCATCTTCAGAAAGAAACTTTTGCTTTAAAAAGAAAGCAGATGTAGAATCTGGGTGAATTTGAGTTATAGTTCCGAAATTTAAGTTGCGTACTTGATGTGGAAACCATAATCCCCCACAGCAAATACATACTACGGTGGACCTTTCTTTATATTTTCAAAATAAATGCTTCGAAAATCTCTTGAAATGCCACCATTTGCAAAAATATCAGAGACATTATTATTATAGGACTTCTTCTAAGTTCTCGGTGTACTGCGGTATTATGAGACTGCTCATTTGACCGAATAATAGGGTTTTGGCGTCGAATTCTATGTTGCCTTGAATTTCTACTTTGCTCAGCAGACCGAAGATCTGGATTCTCCCGCCGGTACCTATGTTCTTGGGTGTTCCTAGTTTGCTCTTCAGAGCGAAATTGAGGATTTCGTCGCCGGGTTCTATGCTGATTGGTATTTACGATTTGTTCAGCTAACCTTATTTCGGGATCTTCCCGTCGAGACCTATGCTGAATAGTTTAGCTGCTAGAGCGTTTGGTAGGAGTAGAAGAAAGATTGAAGGCTTTCTTGAAAGATCTTTAAATTATCTAACCAATCCCTTATGTTTGACCCACCTCGTTCCAATAGTTTATCTGCTAGAGCGTTTGCAAAATTGAAACAAAGATGTGATTTTTCTCAAAAACCTACGTTTTTCGTGAACACTATTGCTACGTTCCTGGTTGGAGTAGAAGAACGATTGAAGACTTTTCCGAAAGCCCTCTAAATTATCTAACCAATGCCTTATGTTTCACTCACATCGTTCAAATGGTTTAGCCGCTAGGGCGTTTGCAAAGTTGAAAAAAAATTTGACTATTGCCAAGCCCCTTGCAGGAGTAGAAGAAGGATTAAAATCTTTCCTGAAAGCCCTTTAAATTATCTAACCAATGCTTTATGTTTGACTCGCCTCGTTCAAATAGTTAAGCCGCTAGAGCGTTTGCAAAGTTGAAACAAAAATGTGATTTTTCTCAAAAACCTACGGTTTGTGAACACTATTGCCACGTTCCTGGCAGGAGTAGAAGAATGATTGAAGGCTTCCCTGAAAGCCCTTTAAATTATCTAACCAATGCTTCATGTTTGACTCACATCGTTCAAATGGTTTAGCCGCTAGGGCGTTTGCAAAGTTGAAAAAAAATGTGACTATTGCCAAGCCCCTTGCAGGAGTAGAAGAAGGATTAAAATCTTTCCTGAAAGCCCTTTAAATTATCTAACCAATGCTTTATGTTTTACTCACCTCGTTCAAATAGTTTAGCCGCTAGAGCGTTTGCAAAGTTGAAACAAAAATGTGATTTTTCTAAAAAACCTACGTTTTTCGTGAACACTATTGCTACGTTCCTGGTGGGAGTAGAAGAATGATTGAAGTCTGTCTTGAAAGATCTTTAAATTATCTAACCAATGCCTTATGTTTCACTCACATCGTTCCAATAGTTAAGCCGCTAGAGCGTTTGCAAAGTTGAAACAAAAATGTGATTTTTCTCAAAAACCTACGTTTTTCGTGAACACTATTGCTACGTTCCTGGTTGGAGTAGAAGAATGATTGAAGACTTTTCTGAAAGCCCTCTAAATTATCTAACCAATGCTTTATGTTTGACTCACCTCGTTCAAATAGTTTAGCCGCTAGAGCGTTTGCAAAGTTGAAACAAAAATGTGATTTTTCTCAAAAACCTACGTTTTTTGTGAACACTATTGCCACGTTCCTGGCAGGAGTAGAAGAAAGGTTGAAGGCTTTCTTGAAAGCCCTTTAAATTATCTAACCAATGCTTTATGTTTGACTCACCTCGTTCAAATAGTTTAGCCGTTAGAGCGTTTGCAAAGTTGAAACAAAAATGTGATTTTTCTCAAAAACCTACGTTTTTCGTGAACACTATTGCCACGTTCCTGGCAGGAGTAGAAGAAAGATTGAAGGCTTTCCCGAAAGCCCTTTAAATTATCTAAACATTGCTTTATGTTTGACTCACCTCGTTCAAATAGTTTAGCCGCTAGAGCGTTTACAAAATTGAAACAAAGATGTGATTTTTCTCTAAAACCTTCGTTTTTCGTGAACACTATTGCCACGTTCCTGGTAGGAGTAGAAGAAAGATTGAAGGCTTTCTAGAAAGATCTTTAAATTATCTAACCAACGCTTCATGCTTGACTCACCTCGTTCAAATAGTTTAGCCGCTAGAGCGTTTGCAAAGTTGAAACAAAAATGTGATTTTTCTCAAAAACCTACGTTTTTCGTGAACACTATTGCCACGTTCCTGGTTGGAGTAGAAGAATGATTGAAGACTTTTCTGAAAGCCCTCTCAATTATCTAACCAATGCTTTATGTTTGACTCACCTCGTTCAAATAGTTTAGCCGTTAGAGCGTTTGCAAAGTTGAAACAAAAATGTGATTTTTCTCAAAAACCTACGTTTTTTGTGAACACTATTGCCACGTTCCTGGCAGGAGTAGAAGATTGATTAAAGACTTTTCTGAAAGCCCTTTAAATTATCTAACCAATGCCTTATGTTTGACCCACCTCGTTCCAATAGTTAAGCCGCTGCAAAGTTGAAACAAAAATGTGATTTTTCTCAAAACCTTCGGTTTTCGTGAACACTATTGCCACGTTCCTGGTAGGAGTAGAAGAAAGATTGAAGTCTTTCCTGAAATCCCTTTAAATTATCTAACCAATGCTTCATGTTTGACTCACCTCGTTCAAACAGTTTAGCCGCTAGAGCGTTTGCAAAGTTGAAACAAAAATGTGATTTTTCTCAAAAACCTTCGTTTTTCGTGAACAATATTGCACGTTCCTGGTAGGAGTAGAAGAAAGATTGAAGTCTGTCTTGAAAGATCTTTAAATTATCTAACCAATGCCTTATGTTTCACTCACATCGTTCCAATAGTTAAGCCGCTAGAGCGTTTGCAAAGTTGAAACAAAAATGTGATTTTTCTCAAAAACCTACGGTTTGTGAACACTATTGCCACGTTCCTGGCAGGAGTAGAAGAATGATTGAAAGCTTTCCTGAAAGCCCTTTAAATTATCTAACCATTGCTTTATGTTTGACTCACCTCATTCAAATACTTAAGCCGCTAGAGCGTTTGCAAAATTGAAACAAAGATGTGATTTTTCTCAAAAACCTACGTTTTTCGTGAACACTATTGCCACGTTCCTGGTTGGAGTAGAAGAATGATTGAAGACTTTTCTGAAAGCCCTCTCAATTATCTAACCAATGCTTTATGTTTGACTCACCTCGTTCAAATAGTTTAGCCGCTAGAGCGTTTGCAAAATTGAAACAAAGATGTGATTTTTCTCTAAAACCTTCGTTTTTCGTGAACACTATTGCCACGTTCCTGGCAGGAGTAGAAGAAAGATTGAAGGCTTTCCTGAAAAATCTTTAAATAAACTAACCAATGCCATATGTTTGACCCACCTCGTTCCAATAGTTAAGCCGCTAGAGCGTTTGCAAAGTTGAAACAAAAATGTGATTTTTCTCAAAAACCTACGGTTTGTGAACACTATTGCCACGTTCCTGGCAGGAGTAGAAGAAAGGTTGAAGGCTTTCCTGAAAGCCCTTTAAATTATCTAACCAATGCTTTATGTTTGACTCACCTCGTTCAAATAGTTTAGCCGTTAGAGCGTTTGCAAAGTTGAAACAAAAATGTGATTTTTCTCAAAAACCTACGTTTTTTGTGAACACTATTGCCACGTTCCTGGCAGGAGTAGAAGATTGATTAAAGACTTTTCTGAAAGCCCTTTAAATTATCTAACCAATGCCTTATGTTTGACCCACCTCGTTCCAATAGTTAAGCCGCTGCAAAGTTGAAACAAAAATGTGATTTTTCTCAAAAACCTTCGTTTTTCGTGAACACTATTGCCACGTTCCTGGTTGGAGTAGAAGAATGATTGAAGACTTTTCTGAAAGCCCTCTAAATTATCTAACCAATGCTCTATGTTTGACTCACCTCGTTCAAACAGTTTAGTCGCTAGAGCGTTTGCAAAGTGGAAACAAAAATGTGATTTTTCTTAAAAACCTTCGTTTTTCGTGAACACTATTGCCTCGTGCCTGGTAGGAGTAGAAGAAAGAAAAGGCTTTCTTGAAAGATCTTTAAATTATCTAACCAATGCTTTATGTTTGACTCACCTCGTTCAAAAAGTTTAGCCGTTAGAGCGTTTGCAAAGTTGAAACAAAAATGTGATTTTTCTCAAAAACCTACGTTTTTCGTGAACACTATTGCCACGTTCCTGGTAAGAGGAGAAGAAAGATTGAAGGCTTTCCTGAAAGACCTTTAAATTATCTAACCATTGCTTTATGTTTGACTCACCTCGTTCAAATAGTTTAGCCGCTAGAGCGTTTGTAAATTTGAAACAAAAATGTGATTTTTCTCAAAAACCTACGTTTTTCGTGAACAATATTGCACGTTCCTGGTAGGAGTAGAAGAAAGATTGAAGTCTGTCTTGAAAGATCTTTAAATTGTCTAACCAATGCCTTATGTTTGACTCAAATCGTTCCAATTGTGTAGCCGCTAGAGCGTTTGCAAAGTGGAAACAAAAATGTGATTTTTCTCTAAAACCTTCGTTTTTCGTGAACAATATTGCCACGTTCCTGGTAGGAGTAGAAGATTGATTGAAGACTTTTCTGAAAGCACTTTAAATTATCTATCCAATGCCTTATGTTTGACTCACCTCGTTCAAATAGTTTAGCCGCTAAAGCGTTTGCAAAGTTGAAACAAAAATGTGATTTTTCTCAAAAACCTACGTTTTTCGTGAACACTATTGCCACGTTCCTGGCAGGAGTAGAAGAAAGATTGAAGGCTTTCCTGAAAGCCCTTTAAATTATCTAACTATTGCTTTATGTTTGACTCACCTCGTTCAAATAGTTTAGCCGCTAGAGCGTTTGCAAAGTTGAAACAAAGATGTGATTTTTCTCGAAAACCTACGGTTTTCGTGAACACTATTGCCACGTTCCTGGTAGGAGTAGAAGAAAGGGTAAAGGCTTTCCTGAAAGCCCTTTAAATTATATAACCAATGCCTTATGTTTGACTCTCCGCCTTCAAATAGTTTAGCCGCTAGAGCGTTTGCAAAGTTGAAACAAAAATGTGATTTTTCTCAATAACCTTCGTTTTTCGTGAACACTATTGCCACGTTCCTGGTAGAAGTAGAAGAAAGATTGAAGGCTTTCTTGAAAGATCTTTAAATTACCTAACCAATGCCTTATGTTTGACCCACCTCGTTCCAATAGTTAAGCCGCTAGAGCGTTTGCAAAGTTGAAACAAAAATGTGATTTTTCTCAAAAACCTACGTTTTTCGTGAACACTATTGCTACGTTCCTGGTTGGAGTAGAAGAATGATTGAAGACTTTTCTGAAAGCCCTCTAAATTATCTAACAAATGCTTTATGTTTGACTCACCTCGTTCAAATAGTTTAGCCGCTAGAGCGTTTGCAAAGTTGAAACAAAAATGTGATTTTTCTCTAAAACCTACGTTTTTTGTAAACACTATTGCCACGTTCCTAGCAGGAGTAGAAGAAGAATTGAAGGCTTTCCTAAAAGATCTTTAAATTAAACGCTAGAGCGTTTGCAAAGTTGAACAAAAATGTGATTTTTCTCAAAAACCTACGGTTTGTGAACACTATTGCCACGTTCCTGGCAGGAGTAGAAAAAAGGTTGAACACTTTCCTGAAAGCCCTTTAAATTATCTAACCAATGCCTTATGTTTGACTCACCTCGTTCAAATAGTTTAGCCGTTAGAGCGTTTGCAAAGTTGAAACAAAAATGTGATTTTTCTCAAAAACCTACGTTTTTCGTGAACACTATTGCCACGTTCCTGGTAGGAGAAGAAGAAAGGTTGAAGGCTTTCCTGAAAGCACTTTAAATTATCTAACCAATGCTTCATGTTTGACTCACCTCGTTCAAATAGTTTAGCCGCTAGAGCGTTTGTAAAGTTGAAACAAAAATGTGATCTTTCTCAATAACCTTCGTTTTTCGTGAACAATATTGCACGTTCCTGGTAGGAGTAGAAGAAAGATTGAAGTCTGTCTTGAAAGATCTTTAAATTATCTAACCAATGCCTTATGTTTCACTCACATCGTTCCAATTGTGTAGCCGCTAGAGCGTTTGCAAAGTGGAAACAAAAATGGGATTTTTCTCTAAAACCTTCGTTTTTCGTGAACACTATTGCCACGTTCTTGGTAGGAGTAGAAGAAAGATTGAAGGCTTTCTAGAAAGATCTTTAAATTATATAACCAACGCTTCATGTTTGACTCACCTCGTTCTAATAGTTTAGCCGCTAGAGCGTTTGCAAAGTTGAAACAAAAATGTGATTTTTCTCAAAAACCTACGTTTTTCGTGAACACTATTGCCACGTTCCTGGTTGGAGCAGAAAAATGATTGAAGACTTTTCTGAAAGCCCTTTAAATTATCTAACCAATGCTCTATGTTTGACTCACCTCGTTCAAACAGTTAAGTCGCTAGAGCGTTTGCAAAGTGGAAACAAAAATGTGATTTTTCTCAAAAACCTTCGTTTTTCGTGAACACTATTGCCACGTGCCTGGTAGGAGTAGAAGAAAGAAAAGGCTTTCTTGAAAGATCTTTAAATTATCTAACCAATGCTTTATGTTTGACCCACCTCGTTCTAATAGTTTAACCGCTAGAGCGATTGCAAAGTTGAAACAAAAATGGTTTTTCGAAACCTTCATTTTGCGCACTATTGCCACGTCTTGCAGGAGTAGAAGAAGGATTAAAATATTTCCTGAAAGCCCTTAAATTATCTAACCAATGCTTTATGTTTGACCCACCTCGTTCTAATAGTTTAACCGCTAGAGCGATTGCAAAGTTGAAAAAAAAATGTGAATATTGCCAAGCCCCTTGCAGGAGTAGAAGAAGGATTAAAATATTTCCTGAAAGCCCTTAAATTATCTAACCAATGCCTTATGTTTCACTCACATCGTTCCAATTGTGTAGCCGCTAGAGCGTTTGCAAAGTGGAAACAAAAATGGGATTTTTCTCTAAAACCTTCGTTTTTCGTGAACACTATTGCCACGTTCTTGGTAGGAGTAGAAGAAAGATTTAAGGCTTTCCTGAAAAATCTTTAAATTATTTAACCAATGCCTTATGTTTGATCCACCTCGTTCTAATAGTTGAGCCGCTAGAGCGTTTGCAAAGTTGAAACGAAAATGTGATTTTTCTCAAAAACCTACGCTTTGTGAACACTATTGCCACGTTCCTGGCAGGAGTAGAAAAAAGGTTGAACACTTTCCTGAAAGCCCTTTAAATTATCTAACCAATGCCTTATGTTTGACTCACCTCGTTCAAATAGTTTAGCCGTTAGAGCGTTTGCAACGTTGAAACAAAAATGTGATTTTTCTCAAAAACCTACGTTTTTCGTGAACACTATTGCCACGTTCCTGGTAGGAGAAGAAGAAAGGTTGAAGGCTTTCCTGAAAGCACTTTAAATTATCTAACCAATGCTTCATGTTTGACCCACCTCGTTCAAATAGTTAAGCCGCTAGAGCGTTTGCAAAGTTGAAACGAAAATGTGATTTTTCTCAAAAACCTACGGTTTGTGAACACTATTGCCACGTTCCTGGCAGGAGTAGAAAAAAGGTTGAACACTTTCCTGAAAGCCCTTTAAATTATCTAACCATTGCTTTATGTTTGACTCACCTCGTTCAAATAGTTTAGCCGTTAGAGCGTTTGCAACGTTGAAACAAAAATGTGATTTTTCTCAAAAACCTACGTTTTTCGTGAACACTATTGCCACGTTCCTGGTAGGAGTAGAAGAAATGTTGAAGGCTTTCTGAAAGCCCTTTAAATTATCTAACCAATGCTTTATGTTTGATTCACCTCCTTCAAACAGTTTAGCCGCTAGAGCGTTTGCAAAGTTGAAACAAAAATGTGATTTTTCTCAAAAACCTACGGTTTGTGAAACTATTGCCACGTTCCTGGCAGGAGTAGAAGAAAGATTGAAGGCTTTCCTGAAGAATCTTTAAATTATTTAACCAATGCCTTATGTTTGACCCACCTCGTTCCAATAGTTAAGCCGCTAGAGCGTTTGCAAAGTTGAAACAAAAATGTGATTTTTCTCAAAAACCTACGGTTTGTGAACACTATTGCCACGTTCCTGGCAGGTTGAAGGCTTTCCTGAAAGCCCTTTAAATTATTTAACCAATGCCTTATGTTTGACTCACCTCGTTCAAATAGTTTAGCCGTTAGAGCGTTTGCAAAGTTGAAACAAAAATGTGATTTTTCTCAAAAACCTACGTTTTTCGTGAACACTATTGCCACGTTCTTGGTAGGAGTATCAACATAGCTAAACATTCATCAATTATGATTAGTTGTAAATCAGAAAGTTTGGAATACAATGAGTTAACTACGTCACTGCTTAGAGGCCTCAACTCTCTATTCAGCTGATTTACAGGAAGAGAAAATATTGAGTGAAGTGTCAGTCCACCTATTCCGAATGCTGCTTTACCCGTAGGTGCACAAAGGAGAACTTTTAAAGAACTTGGGATGGATGGATGGATGTGTAGAATTGAAGCGATGGTTAAGAGCTTGATATATTGCAGATATCAAACGACTTTTTCCAACACCTGCTCCGCCCCCAATGAATTCATAAAATGGTCGACTTGTTTTAATCTGATGCATCAAATGAGTCAAGTATGTTCTTTGCTTAATATTTTGCAAATTGATATTAGGGCTTATTTCTGGAAGTGCTAAGACCCGAAACTCATTTTCACAGCAGGTAGCTCATTTTGCACAGCTTCTTCTAAATCTGTCTCATTATAAAGACTTTCTAAGACACTTTCCAGTTCTCTTTGATCAAAAACAGCATATTTTTTTTTCGATTTCCGTCAATTAAAATACGGTGAGTTATACAAGTTAGCTCATTATCATTATTTCAATAAGATCTTGCTGTTCATTCCGCCATGGATAGAAAAGCATTTCCATTTCGCGGAAATGCTCAACTTTGGTCACATCAGGACTAAACCTTCTGTACCGAATAATAATTGGTATAGTACGTTTTTTAACAAAACCGCTACCGTCTCTAAGCGCAATGGGTACCCCAATATCTGGTACGTTACGGAGCACGGAGCACGTCTGCGATGTATCGTATCGAAACGAAAAAGAGGCTAGTGCCTAGTCCATCGGTCCCTTTTGTTCTTTTTTGTGTAGTGTCCTCATGTGTGTTAAATTCATGATGTTGGTATTGTGTGCGTGTGATGTGGAATGTGATGATGATGTGGTGTGAAATGAAGATGTGGTGTGGAAGTGTAATATTGTGAGGGGGGTCTGAGACTCATTTAGCCAGATTTGTTAATATAATTAATTATATATGAACAGCAAGCATATGCATCCATCATATATTGGATATCCATATTAGCCCTATGGAGTTCCCAAATAAGAGGATTATAAGCATTTATAAAACGATCTTGCATTTTTCTTTTCAGAAATATTTTAGATTTTGATAAGCTTGATCTCAGAGCTAGCAAATAGTCATCAAAAGACATGTTTATTCTATTATCGCTCAAGAAATATTCAAAATTATCTAAATTCGATATATCTTCTGTAGTCAGAGTTGAATTTAAAACATTTTGAATTCTAGAGAAGTTTTCCTTATGCCTTTCCAAATCTTGGGTTGTGTCTGGAAAAGGAAGCAATATTTGTGTGCAAGGCATTGGTGGATATGGTATACCAAAATGACAAAATTGTTGTCCTCTTATTTCTCTAGTACGCGACCGACTGTGATTATGCTTTTGATAATCTAAATAATGTTCCAAGTGGCTTACTGAACCATCTGTTGAAACATAGGTGTCAATGAAATCATTGACTTCGGAGAATGTCTTAGGATTTTGAAGGTTGATCTTGGGAGCATTATTAAGCCAATACATGCCATGTACATGCGGGGAACCTCTCTGTTGAAACTCTACTCTCCAGTAATAGTTTTTTACAAAATGTGTTCCATAAATGCCGGTATTATCTTTATAAAAGTTTAAGGATTTGCCGGTAGCGGTAATCAAAATATCTAGCACAAGTAACCGCATCTGAGCGGATTAAGCGATATCTATCTTGGGTTGATAAAATGTTGGCTTCTTCTTGTGAAATATCTTTTGAATCAACAGTTTTCGACAGAATAACCAATAGCTCAACCCACTGAGATTCAGCAGCCGATAGAGTTATGGAAAAGGTTGGAAGCCCAAATTGGCGAATCATTGCAATTGCTTTTTGTTCTCAGCTTCCCAGTGAGCAGGAGAGGATCTAACACCTTTCAAAACTTTGTAACCGTCATCATGTTGAATCAAGTTTTGAACAAAGTTTTCATTTAGTACATTTTGACCCGTAACACGGTTACGACCTGAAAACTTTCGAAGGCAAATGGATGTACTATTCTTAATTTACAGTAATTCTAATTTTTTATAGTCGTAGAACAACTTTGGAATGGTACACGCTCTGCGGTCAAAGCGGCGAATTTCGGGACGTACTATCTTACTATATGTTTTAGAGCATGTACGTTTCTGCCCAACGTATGTTGTTCCAAATGACAATTTTTCCGAATTATTATCTTGAACTATGTTAATTGTCCTTTGCCCTTCCCCTGGCGCTATAACTAAACGGTTATATTCCATGTTTTCTATAGGAATATTGTCTAAAAGAGTCTCTTGACTACCTGGGTTCAGTTCAGCAGGTACGGGTGCTGTGGGAATGCCTGAGTGATTATTATGGGAAGTCTGTTCCTCATAAAGAGATTGAACCAATCTATCATCTTCAGCAGATGCAACAAAGGTAACTTCTTCTTGGTTATTAAAGCCTGAAATCCAATTCTCATTTATGTGTATATTATGCTCACGATACAGGGGAGTATTCACTAAGAATCGCAAAGCTTCCATAACGTTCGCAGGCCGTATGGTACTCGTATCAGTCATATAATCATGATTGTAATCCATACGTCTTCTTAAATGAATTTGTATCACATGAGTTTGATCAAAAGTCCTCGGTAGAGATGTCATAACATTATTAACAGAAATAGGTATATTGACAACGGCACCTTTAATCGAACTTTGGCCTTAATATCCCAAAAGACGAATGGTCATAAAAGGCAATCGAGGCATTATTAGCCTTTCTTCAATAGGGGTTAAATTTTTTAAACAATCTGGTATATCCGGAAAGTCTAGACCATTTAACAAACATATTTTTGGTATAGTATTTTTGGCAATCCCATTTTTGCAAGTTAAGCAAAAATTGTAGTTTCCATCTTCAGAAAGAAACTTTTGCTTTAAAAAGAAAGCAGATGTAGAATCTGGGTGAATTTGAGTTATAGTTCCGAAATTTAAGTTGCGTACTTGATGTGGAAACCATAATCCCCCACAGCAAATACATACTACGGTGGACCTTTCTTTATATTTTCAAACTAAATGCTTCGAAAATCTCTTGAAATGCCACCATTTGCAAAAATATCAGAGACATTATTATTATAGGACTTCTTCTAAGTTCTCGGTGTACTGCGGTATTATGAGACTGCTCATTTGACCGAACAATAGGGTTTTGGCGTCGAAAACTATGTTGTCTTGAATTTCTACTTTGCTCAGCAGACCGAAGATCTGGATTCTCCCGCCGGTACCTATGTTCTTGGGTGTTCCTAGTTTGTTCTTCAGAGCGGAATTGAGGATTTCGTCGCCGGGTTCTATGCTGATTGGTATTTACGATTTGTTCAGCTAACCTTATTTCGGGATCTTCCCGTCGAGACCTATGCTGAATAGTTTAGCTGCTAGAGCGTTTGGTAGGAGTAGAAGAAAGATTGAAGGCTTTCTTGAAAGAACTTTAAATTATCTAACCAATCCCTTATGTTTGACCCACCTCGTTCCAATAGTTTATCTGCTAGAGCGTTTGCAAAGTTGAAACAAAAATGTGATTTTTCTCAATAACCTTCGTTTTTCCTGAACAATATTGCCACGTTCCTGGTAGGAGTAGAAGAATGATTGAAGACTTCCCTGAAAGCCCTTTAAATTATCTAACCAATGCTTCATGTTTGACTCACATCGTTCAAATAGTTTAGCCGCTAGGGCGTTTGCAAAGTTGAAAAAAAATTTGACTATTGCCAAGCCCCTTGCAGGAGTAGAAGAAGGATTAAAATCTTTCCTGAAAGCCCTTTAAATTATCTAACCAATGCTTTATGTTTGACTCGCCTCGTTCAAATAGTTAAGCCGCTAGAGCGTTTGCAAAGTTGAAACAAAAATGTGAGTTTTCTCAAAAACCTACGTTTTTCGTGAACACTATTGCTACGTTCCTGGTGGTAGTAGAAGAATGATTGAAGTCTGTCTTGAAAGATCTTTAAATTATCTAACCAATGCCTTATGTTTGACTCACATCGTTCCAATTGTATAGCCGCTAGAGCCTTTGCAAAGTGGAAACAAAAATGTGATTTTTCTCTAAAACCTTCGTTTTTCGTGATTACTATTGCCACGTTCCTGATAGGAGTAGAAGAAAGATTGAAGGCTTTCTAGAAAGATCTTTAAATTATCTAACCAATCCCTTATGTTTGACTCACCTCGTTCAGATAGTTTAGCCGCTAGAGCGTTTGCAAAATTGAAACAAAGACGTGATTTTTCTCTAAAACCTTCGTTTTTCGTGATTACTATTGCCACGTTCCTGGTAGGAGTAGAAAAAAGATTGAAGGCTTTCTAGAAAGATCTTTAAATTATCTAACCAATCCCTTATGTTTGACCCACCTCTTTCAAATAGTTTAGCCGCTAGGGCGTTTGCAAAGTTGAAAAAAAAATGTGACTATTGATAAGCCCCTTGCAGGAGTAGAAGAAGGATTAAAATCTTTTCTGAAAGCCCTCTCAATTATCTAACCAATGCTTTATGTTTGACTCACCTCGTTCAAATAGTTTAGCCGTTAGAGCGTTTGCAAAGTTGAAACAAAAATGTGATTTTTTTCAAAAACCTACGTTTTTCGTGAACACTATTGCCACGTTCCTGGCAGGAGTAGAAGAAAGATTGAAGGCTTTCCCGAAAGCACTTTAAATTATCTAACCATTGCTTTATGTTTGACTCACCTCGTTCAGATAGTTTAGCCGCTAGAGCGTTTGCAAAATTGAAACAAAGACGTGATTTTTCTCTAAAACCTTCGTTTTTCGTGAACACTATTGCCACGTTCCTGGTAGGAGTAGAAGAAAGATTGAAGGCTTTCTAGAAAGATCTTTAAATTATCTAACCAACCCTTCATGCTTGACTCACCTCGTTCAAATAGTTTAGCCGCTAGAGCGTTTGCAAAGTTGAAACAAAAATGTGATTTTTCTCAAAAACCTACGTTTTTCGTGAACACTATTGCCACGTTCCTGGTTGGAGTAGAAGATTGATTGAAGACTTTTCTGAAAGCCCTCTCAATTATCTAACCAATGCTTTATGTTTGACTCACCTCGTTCAAATAGTTTAGCCGTTAGAGCGTTTGCAAAGTTGAAACAAAAATGTGATTTTTTTCAAAAACCTACGTTTTTCGTGAACACTATTGCCACGTTCCTGGTAGGAGTAGAAGAAAGATTGAAGGCTTTCTAGAAAGATCTTTAAATTATCTAATTAACGCTTCATGCTTGACTCACCTCGTTCAAATAGTTTAGCCGCTAGAGCGTTTGCAAAGTTGAAACAAAAATGTGATTTTTCTCAAAAACCTACGTTTTTCGTGAACACTATTGCCACGTTCCTGGTTGGAGTAGAAGAATGATTGAAGACTTTTCTGAAAGCCCTCTCAATTATCTAACCAATGCTTTATGTTTGACTCAGCTCGTTCAAATAGTTTAGCCGTTAGAGCGTTTGCAAAGTTGAAACAAAAATGTGATTTTTTTCAAAAACCTACGTTTTTCGTGAACACTATTGCCACGTTCCTGGCAGGAGTAGAAGAAAGATTGAAGGCTTTCCCGTAAGCACTTTAAATTATCTAACCATTGCTTTATGTTTGACTCACCTCGTTCAAATAGTTTAGCCGCTAGAGCGTTTGCAAAATTGAAACAAAGATGTGATTTTTCTCTAAAACCTACGTTTTTCGTGAACACTATTGCCACGTTCCTGGTTGGAGTAGAAGAATGATTGAAGACTTTTCTGAAAGCCCTCCCAATTATCTAACCAATGCTTTATGTTTGACTCACCTCGTTCAAATAGTTTAGCCGTTAGAGCGTTTGCAAAGTTGAAACAAAAATGTGATTTTTTTCAAAAACCTACGTTTTTTGTGAACACTATTGCCACGTTCCTGGCAGGAGTAGAAGAAAGGTTGAAGGCTTTCTTGAAAGCCCTTTAAATTATCTAACCAATGCTTTATGTTTGACTCACCTCGTTCAAATAGTTTAGCAGTTAGAGCGTTTGCAAAGTTGAAACAAAAATGTGATTTTTCTCTAAAACCTTCGTTTTTCGTGAACACTATTGCCACGTTCCTGCCAGGAGTAGAAGAAAGATTGAAGGCTTTCCTGAAAAATCTTTAAATTAACTAACCAATGCCTTATGTTTGACCCACCTCGTTCCAATAGTTAAGCCCCTAGAGCGTTTGCAAAGTTGAAACAAAAAATGTGATTTTTCTCAAAAACCTACGGTTTGTGAACACTATTGCCACGTTCCTGGCAGGAGTAGAAGAAAGATTGAAGGCTTTCCTGAAAGCCCTTTAAATATCTAACCAATGCTTTATGTTTGACTCACCTCGTTCAAATAGTTTAGCCGTTAGAGCGTTTGCAAAGTTGAAACAAAAATGTGATTTTTCTCAGAAACCTACGTTTTTTGTGAACACTATTGCCACGTTCCTGGCAGGAGTAGAAGATTGATTGAAGACTTTTCTGAAAGCCCTTTAAATTATCTAACCAATGCCTTATGTTTGACCCACCTCGTTCCAATAGTTAAGCCGCTGCAAAGTTGAAACAAAAATGTGATTTTTCTCAAAAACCTACGGTTTTCGTGAACACTATTGCCACGTTCCTGGTAGGAGTAGAAGAAAGGTTGAAGTCTTTCCTGAAAGCCCTTTAAATTATCTAACCAATGCTTCATGTTTGACTCACCTCGTTCAAATAGTTTAGCCGCTAGAGCGTTTGTAAAGTTGAAACAAAAATGTGATCTTTCTCATTAACCTTCGTTTTTCGAGAACAATATTGCACTTCCTGGAAGGAGTAGAAGAAAGATTGAAGTCTGTCTTGAAAGATCTTTAAATTATCTAACCAATGCCTTATGTTTGACTCACATCGTTCCAATTGTGTAGCCGCTAGAGCATTTGCAAAGTTGAAACAAAAATGTGATTTTTTTCAAAAACCTACGTTTTTCGTGAACACTATTGCCACGTTCCTGGTAGGAGTAGAAGAAAGATTGAAGGCTTTCTAGAAAGATCTTTAAATTATCTAACCAACGTTTCATGCTTGACTCACCTCGTTCAAATAGTTTAGCCGCTAGAGCGTTTGCAAAGTTGAAACAAAAATGTGATTTTTCTCAAAAACCTACGTTTTTTGTGAACACTATTGCCACGTTCCTGGCAGGAGTTGAAGAAAGATTGAAAGCTTTCCTGAAAGCCCTTTAAATTATCTAACCAATGCCTTATGTTTGACCCACCTCGTTCCAATAGTTAAGCCGCTGCAAAGTTGAAACAAAAATGTGATTTTTCTCAAAAACCTACGGTTTTCGTGAACACTATTGCCACGTTCCTGGCAGGAGTAGAAGAAAGGTTGAAGGCTTTCCTGAAAGCCCTTTAAATTATCTAACCAATGCTTTATGTTTGACTCACCTCGTTCAAATAGTTTAGCCGTTAGAGCGTTTGCAAAGTTGAAACAAAAATGTGATTTTTCTCTAAAACCTACGTTTTTCGTGAACACTATTGCCACGTTCCTGGTTGGAGTAGAAGAATGATTGAAGACTTTTCTGAAAGCCCTCTCAATTATCTAACAAATGCTTTATGTTTGACTCACCTCGTTCAAATAGTTTAGCCGTTAGAGCGTTTGCAAAGTTGAAACAAAAATGTGATTTTTTTCAAAAACCTACGTTTTTCGTGAACACTATTGCCACGTTCCTGGTAGGAGTAAAAGAAAGATTGAAGGCTTTCTAGAAAGATCTTTAAATTATCTAACCAACGCTTCATGCTTGACTCACCTCGTTCAAATAGTTTAGCCGCTAGAGCGTTTGCAAAGTTGAAACAAAAATGTGATTTTTCTCAAAAACCTACGTTTTTCGTGAACACTATTGCCACGTTCCTGGTTGGAGTAGAAGAATGATTGAAGACTTTTCTGAAAGCACTCTCAATTATCTAACCAATGCTTTATGTTTGACTCACCTCGTTCAAATAGTTTAGCCGTTAGAGCGTTTGCAAAGTTGAAACAAAAATGTGATTTTTTTCAAAAACCTACGTTTTTCGTGAACACTATTGCCACGTTCCTGGCAGGAGTAGAAGAAAGATTGAAGGCTTTCCTGAAAGCACTTTAAATTATCTAACCATTGCTTTATGTTTGACTCACCTCGTTCAAATAGTTTAGCCGCTAGAGCGTTTGCAAAATTGAAACAAAGATGTGATTTTTCTCTAAAACCTTCGTTTTTCGTGAACACTATTGCCACGTTCCTGGTAGGAGTAGAAGAAAGATTGAAGTCTTTCTAGAAAGATCTTTAAATTATCTAACCAACCCTTCATGCTTGACTCACCTCGTTCAAATAGTTTAGCCGCTAGAGCGTTTGCAAAGTTGAAACAAAAATGTGATTTTTCTCAAAAACCTACGTTTTTCGTGAACACTATTGCCACGTTCCTGGTTGGAGTAGAAGAATGATTGAAGACTTTTCTGAAAGCCCTCTCAATTATCTAACCAATGCTTTATGTTTGACTCACCTCGTTCAAATAGTTTAGCCGTTAGAGCGTTTGCAAAGTTGAAACAAAAATGTGATTTTATTCAAAAACCTACGTTTTTCGTGAACACTATTGCCACGTTCCTGGCAGGAGTAGAAGAAAGATTGAAGGCTTTCCCGTAAGCACTTTAAATTATCTAACCATTGCTTTATGTTTGACTCACCTCGTTCAAATAGTTTAGCCGCTAGAGCGTTTGCAAAATTGAAACAAAGATGTGATTTTTCTCTAAAACCTTCGTTTTTCGTGAACACTATTGCCACGTTCCTGGCAGGAGTAGAAGAAAGATTGAAGGCTTTCCTGAAAAATCTTTAAATTAACTAACCAATGCCTTATGTTTGACCCACCTCGTTCCAATAGTTAAGCCGCTAGAGCGTTTGCAAAGTTGAAACAAAAATTTGATTTTTCTCCAAAACCTACGTTTTTCGTGAACACTATTGCCACGTTCCTGGTTGGAGTAGAAGAATGATTGAAGACTTTTCTGAAAGCCCTCTCAATTATCTAACCAATACTTTATGTTTGACTCACCTCGTTCAAATAGTTTAGCCGTTAGAGCGTTTGCAAAGTTGAAACAAAAATGTGATTTTTTTCAAAAACCTACGTTTTTTGTGAACACTATTGCCACGTTCCTGGCAGGAGTAGAAGAAAGGTTGAAGGCTTTCTTGAAAGCCCTTTAAATTATCTAACCAATGCCTTAGGTTTGACTCACCTCGTTCAAATAGTTTAGCAGTTAGAGCGTTTGCAAAGTTGAAACAAAAATGTGATTTTTCTCTAAAACCTTCGTTTTTCGTTAATTCTATTGCCACGTTCCTGGCAGGAGTAGAAGAAAGATTGAAGGCTTTCCTGAAAAATCTTTAAATTAACTAACCAATGCCTTATGTTTGACCCACCTCGTTCCAATAGTTAAGCCGCTAGAGCGTTTGCAAAGTTGAAACAAAAATGTGATTTTTCTCAAAAACCTACGGTTTGTGAGCACTATTGCCACGTTCCTGGCAGGAGTAGAAGAAAGGTTGAAGGCTTTCCTGAAAGCCCTTTAAATTATCTAACCAATGCTTTATGTTTGACTCACCTCGTTCAAATAGTTTAGCCGTTAGAGCGTTTGCAAAGTTGAAACAAAAATGTGATTTTTCTCAAAAACCTACGTTTTTTGTGAACACTATTGCCACGTTCCTGGCAGGAGTAGAAGATTGATTGAAGACTTTTCTGAAAGCCCTTTTAATTATCTAACCAATGCCTTATGTTTGACCCACCTCGTTCCAATAGTTAAGCCGCTGCAAAGTTGAAACAAAAATGTGATTTTTCTCAAAAACCTACGGTTTTCGTGAACACTATTGCCACGTTCCTGGTAGGAGTAGAAGAAAGGGTGAAGTCTTTCCTGAAAGCCCTTTAAATTATCTAACCAATGCTTCATGTTTGACTCACCTCGTTCAAATAGTTTAGCCGCTAGAGCGTTTGTAAAGTTGAAACAAAAATGTGATTTTTCTCAAAAACCTACGTTTTTCGTGAACACTATTGCCAAGTTCCTGGTTGGAGTAGAAGAATGATTGAAGACTTTTCTGAAAGCCCTTTTAATTATCTAACCAATGCCTTATGTTTGACCCACCTCGTTCCAATAGTTAAGCCGCTGCAAAGTTGAAACAAAAATGTGATTTTTCTCAAAAACCTACGTTTTTCGTGAACGCTATTGCCACGTTCCTGGCAGGAGTAGAAGAAAGATTGAAGGCTTTCTTGAAAGATCTTTAAATTATCTAACCAATCCCTTATGTTTGACTCACCTCGTTCAAATAGTTTAGCCGTTAGAGCGTTTGCAAAGTTGAAACAAAAATGTGATTTTTCTCAAAAACCTACGTTTTTAGTGAACACTATTGCCACGTTCCTGGCAGGAGTAGAAGATTGATTGAAGACTTTTCTGAAAGCCCTTTTAATTATTTAACCAATGCCTTATGTTTGACCCACCTCGTTCCAATAGTTAAGCCGCTGCAAAGTTGAAACAAAAATGTGATTTTTCTCAAAAACCTACGGTTTTCGTGAACACTATTGCCACGTTCCTGGTAGGAGTAGAAGAAAGGTTGAAGTCTTTCCTGAAAGCCCTTTAAATTATCTAACCAATGCTTCATGTTTGACTCACCTCGTTCAAATAGTTTAGCCGCTAGAGCGTTTGTAAAGTTGAAACAAAAATGTGATCTTTCTCATTAACCTTCGTTTTTCGAGAACAATATTGCACTTCCTGGTAGGAGTAGAAGAAAGATTGAAGTCTGTCTTGAAAGATCTTTAAATTATCTAACCAATGCCTTATGTTTGACTCACATCGTTCCAATTGTGTAGCCGCTAGAGCGTTTGCAAAGTGGAAACAAAAATGTGATTTTTCTCTAAAACCTTGGTTTTTCGTGAACACTATTGCCACGTTCTTGGTAGGAGTAGAAGAAAGATTGAAGGCTTTCTAGAAAGAGCTTTAAATTATCTAACCATTGCTTTATGTTTGACTCACCTCGTTCAAATAGTTTAGCCGCTAGAGCGTTTGCAAAGTTGAAACAAAAATGTGATTTTTCTCAAAAACCTACGTTTTTCGTGAACACTATTGCCACGTTCCTGTTAGGAGGAGAAGAAAGATTCAAGGCTTTCCTGAAAGACCTTTAAATTATCTAACCATTGCTTTATGTTTGACTCACCTCGTTCAAATAGTTTAGCCGCTAGAGCGTTTGCAAAGTTGAAACAAAAATGTGATTTTTCTCAAAAACCTTCGTTTTTCGTGAACACTATTGCCACGTTCCTGGTTGGAGTAGAAGAATGATTGAAGACTTTTCTGAAAGCCCTCTAAATTATCTAACCAATGCTCTATGTTTGACTCACCTCGTTCAAACAGTTTAGTCGCTAGAGCGTTTGCAAAGTGGAAACAAAAATGTGATTTTTCTCAATAACCTTCGTTTTTCGTGAACACTATTGCCTCGTGCCTGGTAGGAGTAGAAGAAAGAAAAGGCTTTCTTGAAAGATCTTTAAATTATCTAACCAATGCCTTATGTTTGACTCACCTCGTTCAAATAGTTTAGCCGTTAGAGCGTTTGCAAAGTTGAAACAAAAATGTGATTTTTCTCAAAAACCTACGTTTTTCGTGAACACTATTGCCACGTTCCTGGTAGGAGGAGAAGAAAGATTGAAAGCTTTCCTGAAAGACCTTTAAATTATCTAACCATTGCTTTATGTTTGACTCACCTCGTTCAAATAATTTAGCCGCTAGAGCGTTTGTAAAGTTGAAACAAAAATGTGATCTTTCTCAATAACCTTCGTTTTTCGTGAACAATATTGCACGTTCCTGGTAGGAGTAGAAGAAAGATTGAAGTCTGTCTTGAAAGATCTTTAAATTGTCTAACCAATGCCTTATGTTTGACTCAAATCTTTCCAATTGTGTAGCCGCTAGAGCGTTTGCAAAGTGGAAACAAAAATGTGATTTTTCTCTAAAACCTTCGTTTTTCGTGAACAATATTGCCACGTTCCTGGTAGGAGTAGAAGATTGATTGAAGACTTTTCTGAAAGCACTTTAAATTATCTATCCAATGCCTTATGTTTGACTCACCTCGTTCAAATAGTTTAGCCGCTAAAGCGTTTGCAAAGTTGAAACAAAAATGTGATTTTTCTCAAAAACCTACGTTTTTCGTGAACGCTATTGCCACGTTCCTGGCAGGAGTAGAAGAAAGATTGAAGGCTTTCCTGAAAGCCCTTTAAATTATCTAACCAATGCCTTATGTTTGACTCTCCGCCTTCAAATAGTTTAGCCGCTAGAGCGTTTGCAAAGTTGAAACAAAGATGTGATTTTTCTCAAAAACCTACGGTTTTCGTGAACACTATTGCCACGTTCCTGGTAGGAGTAGAAGAAAGGTTGAAGGCTTTCCTGAAAGCCCTTTAAATTATATAACCAATGCCTTATGTTTGACTCTCCGCCTTCAAATAGTTTAGCCGCTAGAGCGTTTGCAAAGTTGAAACAAAAATGTGATTTTTCTCAATAACCTTCGTTTTTCGTGAAAACTATTGCCACGTTCCTGGTAGAAGTAGAAGAAAGATTGAAGGCTTTCTTGAAAGATCTTTAAATTATCTAACCAATCCCTTATGTTTGACCCACCTCGTTCCAACAGTTAAGCCGCTAGAGCGTTTGCAAAGTTGAAACAAAAATGTGATTTTTCTCAAAAACCTACGTTTTTTGTGAACACTATTGCCACGTTCCTGGCAGGAGTAGAAGATTGATTGAAGACTTTCCTGAAAGCCCTTTAAATTATCTAACCAATGCTTTATGTTTGACTCACCTCGTTCAAATAGTTTAGCCGCTAGAGCGTTTGCAAAGTTGAAACAAAAATGTGATTTTTCTCAAAAACCTACGTTTTTCGTGAACACTATTGCCACGTTCCTGTTAGGAGGAGAAGAAAGATTGAAGGCTTTCCTGAAAGACCTTTAAATTATCTAACCAATGCTTTATGTTTGACTCACCTCGTTCAAATAGTTTAGCCGCTAGAGCGTTTGCAAAGTTGAAACAAAAATGTGATTTTTCTCAAAAACCTTCGTTTTTCGTGAACACTATTGTCACGTTCCTGGTAGGAGTAGAAGAATGATTGAAGACTTTTCTGAAAGCCCTCTAAATTATCTAACCAATGCTCTATGTTTGACTCACCTCGTTCAAACAGTTTAGTCGCTAGAGCGTTTGCAAAGTGGAAACAAAAATGTGATTTTTCTCAATAACCTTCGTTTTTCGTGAACACTATTGCCTCGTTCCTGGTAGGAGTAGAAGAAAGAAAAGGCTTTCTTGAAAGATCTTTAAATTATCTAACCAATGCCTTATGTTTGACTCACCTCGTTCAAATAGTTTAGCCGTTAGAGCGTTTGCAAAGTTGAAAAAAATATGTGATTTTTCTCAAAAACCTACGTTTTTCGTGAACACTGTTGCCACGTTCCTGGTAGGAGGAGAAGAAAGATTGAAGGCTTTCCTGAAAGACCTTTAAATTATCTAACCATTGCTTTATGTTTGACTCACCTCGTTCAAATAGTTTAGCCGCTAGAGCGTTTGTAAAGTTGAAACAAAAATGTGATCTTTCTCAATAACCTTCGTTTTTCGTGAACAATATTGCACGTTCCTGGTAGGAGTAGAAGAAAGATTGAAGTCTGTCTTGAAAGATCTTTAAATTGTCTAACCAATGCCTTATGTTTGACTCAAATCTTTCCAATTGTGTAGCCGCTAGAGCGTTTGCAAAGTGGAAACAAAAATGTGATTTTTCTCTAAAACCTTCGTTTTTCGTGAACAATATTGCCACGTTCCTGGTAGGAGTAGAAGAAAGATTTAAGGCTTTCCTGAAAGCCCTTTAAATTATATAACCAATGCCTTATGTTTGACTCTCCGCCTTCAAATAGTTTAGCCGCTAGAGCGTTTGCAAAGTGGAAACAAAAATGTGATTTTTCTCTAAAACCTTCGTTTTTCGTGAACAATATTGCCACGTTCCTGGTAGGAGTAGAAGAAAGATTTAAGGCTTTCCTGAAAGCCCTTTAAATTATATAACCAATGCCTTATGTTTGACTCTCCGCCTTCAAATAGTTTAGCCGCTAGAGCGTTTGCAAAGTTGAAACAAAAATGTGATTTTTCTCAAAAACCTACGGTTTGTGAACACTATTGCCACGTTCCTGGCAGGAGTAGAAGAAAGGTTGAAGGCTTTCCTGAAAGCCCTTTAAATTATCTAACCAATGCTTTATGTTTGACTCAGCTCGTTCAAATAGTTTAGCCGTTAGAGCGTTTGCAAAGTTGAAACAAAAATGTGATTTTTCTCAAAAACCTACGTTTTTTGTGAACACTATTGCCACGTTCCTGGCAGGAGTAGAAGATTGATTGAAGACTTTTCTGAAAGCCCTTTAAATTATCTAACCAATGCCTTATGTTTGACCCACCTCGTTCCAATAGTTAAGCCGCTGCAAAGTTGAAACAAAAATGTGATTTTTCTCAAAAACCTACGGTTTTCGTGTACATTATTGCCACGTTCCTGGTAGGAGTAGAAGAAAGGTTGAAGTCTTTCCTGAAAGCCCTTTAAATTATCTAACCAATGCTTCATGTTTGACTCACCTCGTTCAAATAGTTTAGCCGCTAGAGCGTTTGTAAAGTTGAAACAAAAATGTGATCTTTCTCATTAACCTTCGTTTTTCGAGAACAATATTGCACTTCCTGGTAGGAGTAGAAGAAAGATTGAAGTCTGTCTTGAAAGATCTTTAAATTGTCTAACCAATGCCTTATGTTTGACTCAAATCTTTCCAATTGTGTAGCCGCTAGAGCGTTTGCAAAGTGGAAACAAAAGTGTGATTTTTCTCTAAAACCTTCGTTTTTCGTGAACAATATTGCCACGTTCCTGGTAGGAGTAGAAGATTGATTGAAGACTTTTCTGAAAGCCCTCTAAATTATCTAACCAATGCTCTATGTTTGACTCACCTCGTTCAAATAGTTTAGCCGCTAAAGCGTTTGCAAAGTTTAAACAAAAATGTGATTTTTCTCAAAAACCTACGTTTTTCGTAAACACTATTGCCACGTTCTTGGTAGGAGTAGAAGAAAGATTGAAGGCTTTCTAGAAAGAGCTTTAAATTATCTAACCAACGCTTCATGTTTGACTCACCTCTTTCAAATAGTTTAGCCGCTAGAGCGTTTGCAAAGTTGAAACAAAAATGTGATTTTTCTCAAAAACCTACGTTTTTCGTGAACACTATTGCCACGTTCCTGGCAGGAGTAGAAGAAAGATTGAAAGCTTTCCTGAAAGCCCTTTAAATTATCTAACCAATGCCTTATGTTTGACCCACCTCGTTCCAATAGTTAAGCCGCTGCAAAGTTGAAACAAAAATGTGATTTTTCTCAAAAACCTACGGTTTTCGTGAACTCTATTGCCACGTTCCTGGTAGGAGTAGAAGAATGATTGAAGACTTCCCTGAAAGCCCTTTAAATTATCTAACCAATCCCTTATGTTTGACCCACCTCGTTCCAATAGTTTATCTGCTAGAGTGTTTGCAAAGTTGAAACAAAAATGTGATTTTTCTCAATAACCTTCGTTTTTCGTGAACAATATTGCCACGTTCCTGGTTGAAGTAGAAGACTGATTGAAGACTTTCCTGAAAGCCTTTTAAATTATCTAACAAATGCTTCATGTTTGACTCACCTCGTTCAAATAGTTTAGCCGCTAGAGCGTTTGCAAAGTTTAAACAAAAATGTGATTTTTCTCAAAAACCTACGTTTTTCGTGAACACTATTGCAACGTTCCTGGTTGGAGTAGAAGAAAGGTTGAAGGCTTTCCTGAAAGCCCTTTAAATTACCTAACCAATGCCTGACTCACCTCGTTCAAATAGTTTAGCCGCTAGAGCGTTTGCAAAGTTGAAACAAAAATGTGATTTTTCTCAAAAACCTTCGTTTTTCGTAAACAATATTGCCACGTTCCTGGTAGGAGTAGAAGAATGATTGAAGACTTTTCTGAAAGCCCTCTAAATTATCTAACCAATGCTCTATGTTTGACTCACCTCGTTCAAACAGTTTAGTCGCTAGAGCGTTTGCAAAGTGGAAACAAAAATGTGATTTTTCTCAATAACCTTCGTTTTTCGTGAACACTATTGCCTCGTGCCTGGTAGGAGTAGAAGAAAGAAAAGGCTTTCTTGAAAGATCTTTAAATTATCTAACCAATGCTTTATGTTTGACTCACCTCGTTCAAATAGTTTAGCCGTTAGAGCGTTTGCAAAGTTGAAACAAAAATGTGATTTTTCTCGAAAACCTACGTTTTTCGTGAACACTATTGCCACGTTCCTGGTAGGAGGAGAAGAAAGATTGAAGGCTTTCCTGAAAAACCTTTAAATTATCTAACCATTGCTTTATGTTTGACTCACCTCGTTCAAATAGTTTAGCCGCTAGAGCGTTTGTAAAGTTGAAACAAAAATGTGATCTTTCTCAATAACCTTCGTTTTTCGTGAACAATATTGCACGTTCCTGGTAGGAGTAGAAGAAAGATTGAAGTCTGTCTTGAAAGATCTTTCAACTGTCTAACCAATGCCTTATGTTTGACTCAAATCTTTCCAATTGTGTAGCCGCTAGAGCGTTTGCAAAGTGGAAACAAAAATGTGATTTTTCTCTAAAACCTTCGTTTTTCGTGAACACTATTGCCAAGCCCTTTGCAGGAGTAGAAGAAGGATTAAAATCTTTCCTGAAAGCCCTTTAAATTATCTAACCAATGCTTTATGTTTGACTTACCTCGTTCAAATAGTTTAGCCGCTAAAGCGTTTGCAAAGTTGAAACAAAAATGTGATTTTTCTCAAAAACCTACGTTTTTCGTGAACACTATTGCCACGTTCCTGGCAGGAGTAGGAGAAAGATTGAAAGCTTTCCTGAAAGCCCTTTAAATTATCTAACCATTGCTTTATGTTTGACTCACCTCGTTCTAATAGTTTAGCCGCTAGAGCGTTTGCAAAGTTGAAACAAAGATGTGATTTTTCTCAAAAACCTACGGTTTTCGTGAACACTATTGCCACGTTCCAGGTAGGAGTAGAAGAAAGGTTGAAGACTTTCCTGAAAGCCCTTTTAATTATATAACCAATGCCTTATGTTTGACTCTCCACCTTCAAATAGTTTAGCCGCTAGAGCGTTTGCAAAGTTGAAACAAAAATGTGATTTTTCTCAAAAACCTACGGTTTTCGTGAACACTATTGCCACGTTCCTGGTAGGAGTAGAAGAAAGGTTGAAGGCTTTCTTGAAAGCCCTTTAAATTACCTAACCAATGCCTTATGTTTGACCCACCTCGTTCCAATAGTTAAGCCGCTAGAGCGTTTGCAAAGTTAAAACAAAAATGTGATTTTTCTCAAAAACCTACGGTTTGTGAACACTATTGCCACGTTCCTGGCAGGAGTAGAAGAAAGATTGAAGGCTTTCCTGAAAGCCCTTTAAATTATCTAACCATTGCTTTGTGCTTGACTCACCTCGTTCAAATAGTTTAGCCGCTAGAGCGTTTGCAAAGTTGAAACAAAAATGTGATTTTTCTCAATAACCTTCGTTTTTCGTAAACAATATTGCCACGTTCCTGGTAGGAGTAGAAGAATGATTGAAGACTTTTCTGAAAGCCCTCTAAATTATCTAACCAATGCTTTATGTTTGACTCACCTCGTTCAAATAGTTTAGCCGCTAGAGCGTTTGCAAACTTGAAACAAAAATGTGATTTTTCTCCAAAAACCTACGTTTTTTGTGAACACTATTGCCACGTTCCTGGCAGGAGGAGAAGAATGATTGAAGACTTTCCTGAAAGCCTTTTAAATTATCAAACCAACGCTTCATGTTTGACTCACCTCGTTCAAATAGTTTAGCCGCTAGAGCGTTTGCAAAGTTGAAACAAAAATGTGATTTTTCTCAAAAACCTACGTTTTTCGTGAACACTATTGCCACGTTCCTGGTTGGAGTAGAAGAATGATTGAAGACTTTTCTGAAAGCCCTCTCAATTATGTAACCAACGCTTCATGTTTGACTCACCTCGTTCAAATAGTTTAGCCGCTAGAGCGTTTGCAAAGTTGAAACAAAAATGTGATTTTTCTCAAAAAGCTACGTTTTTCGTAAACACTACTGCCACGTTCCTGGTTGGAGCAGAAAAATGATTGAAGACTTTTCTGAAAGCCCTCTAAATTATCTAACCAATGCTCTATGTTTGACTCACCTCGTTCAAACAGTTTAGTCGCTAGAGCGTTTGCAAAGTGGAAACAAAAATGTGATTTTTCTCAAAAACCTTCGTTTTTCGTGAACACTATTGCCACGTGCCTGGTAGGAGTAGAAGTAATGTTGAAGGCTTTCCTGAAAGCCCTTTAAATTAGCTAACCAATGCCTTATGTTTGATTCACCTCCTTCAAATAGTTTAGCCGCTAGAGCGTTTGCAATGTTGAAACAAAAATGTGATTTTTCTCAAAAACCTACGGTTTGTGAACACTATTGCCACGTTCCTGGCAGGAGTAGAAGAAAGGTTGAAGGCTTTCCTGAAAGCCCTTTAAATTATCTAACCAATGCTATATGTTTGACCCACCTCGTTCCAATAGTTAAGCCGCTAGAGCGTTTGCAAAGTTGAAACAAAAATGTGATTTTTCTCAAAAACCTACGTTTTTTGTGAACTCTATTGCCACGTTCCTGGCAGGAGTAGAAGAAAGATTGAAGGCTTTCTTGAAAGATCTTTAAATTATCTAACAATGCTTTATGTTTGACCCACCTCGTTCTAATAGTTTAACCGCTAGAGCGATTGCAAAGTTGAAAAAAAATGTGACTATTGCCAAGCCCTTTGCAGGAGTAGAAGAAGGATTAAAATATTTCCTGAAAGCCCTTTAAGATATCTAACCAATGCTATATGTTTGACCCACCTCGTTCCAATAGTTAAGCCGCTAGAGCGTTTGCAAAGTTGAAACAAAAATGTGATTTTTCTCAAAAACCTACGTTTTTTGTGAACTCTATTGCCACGTTCCTGGCAGGAGTAGAAGAAAGATTGAAGGCTTTCTTGAAAGATCTTTAAATTATCTAAATAATGCTTCATGTTTGACCCACCTCGTTCTAATAGTTTAGCCGCTAGAGCGATTGCAAAGTTGAAAAAAAATGTGACTATTGCCAAGCCCCTTGCAGAGGTAGAAGAAGGATTAAAATATTTCCTGAAAGCCCTTTAAATTATCTAACCAATGCCTTATGTTTGACCCACCTCGTTCCAATAGTTTATCTGCTAGAGCGTTTGCAAAGTTGAAACAAAAATGTGATTTTTCTCAATAAACTTCGTTTTTCGTGAACAATATTGCCACGTTCCTGGTTGAAGTAGAAGACTGATTGAAGACTTTCCTGAAAGCCTTTTAAATTATCTAACAAATGCTTCATGTTTGACTCACCTCGTTCAAATAGTTTAGCCGCTAGAGCGTTTGTAAAGTTGAAACAAAAATGTGATCTTTCTCAATAACCTTCGTTTTTCGTGAACAATATTGCACGTTCCTGGTAGGAGTAGAAGAAAGATTGAAGTCTGTCTTGAAAGATCTTTCAACTGTCTAACCAATGCCTTATGTTTGACTCAAATCTTTCCAATTGTGTAGCCGCTAGAGCGTTTGCAAAGTGGAAACAAAAATGTGATTTTTCTCTAAAACCTTCGTTTTTCGTGAACACTATTGCCAAGCCCTTTGCAGGAGTAGAAGAAGGATTAAAATCTTTCCTGAAAGCCCTTTAAATTATCTAACCAATGCTTTATGTTTGACTTACCTCGTTCAAATAGTTTAGCCGCTAAAGCGTTTGCAAAGTTGAAACAAAAATGTGATTTTTCTCAAAAACCTACGTTTTTCGTGAACACTATTGCCACGTTCCTGGCAGGAGTAGGAGAAAGATTGAAAGCTTTCCTGAAAGCCCTTTAAATTATCTAACCATTGCTTTATGTTTGACTCACCTCGTTCTAATAGTTTAGCCGCTAGAGCGTTTGCAAAGTTGAAACAAAGATGTGATTTTTCTCAAAAACCTACGGTTTTCGTGAACACTATTGCCACGTTCCAGGTAGGAGTAGAAGAAAGGTTGAAGACTTTCCTGAAAGCCCTTTTAATTATATAACCAATGCCTTATGTTTGACTCTCCACCTTCAAATAGTTTAGCCGCTAGAGCGTTTGCAAAGTTGAAACAAAAATGTGATTTTTCTCAAAAACCTACGGTTTTCGTGAACACTATTGCCACGTTCCTGGTAGGAGTAGAAGAAAGGTTGAAGGCTTTCTTGAAAGCCCTTTAAATTACCTAACCAATGCCTTATGTTTGACCCACCTCGTTCCAATAGTTAAGCCGCTAGAGCGTTTGCAAAGTTAAAACAAAAATGTGATTTTTCTCAAAAACCTACGGTTTGTGAACACTATTGCCACGTTCCTGGCAGGAGTAGAAGAAAGATTGAAGGCTTTCCTGAAAGCCCTTTAAATTATCTAACCATTGCTTTGTGCTTGACTCACCTCGTTCAAATAGTTTAGCCGCTAGAGCGTTTGCAAAGTTGAAACAAAAATGTGATTTTTCTCAATAACCTTCGTTTTTCGTAAACAATATTGCCACGTTCCTGGTAGGAGTAGAAGAATGATTGAAGACTTTTCTGAAAGCCCTCTAAATTATCTAACCAATGCTTTATGTTTGACTCACCTCGTTCAAATAGTTTAGCCGCTAGAGCGTTTGCAAACTTGAAACAAAAATGTGATTTTTCTCCAAAAACCTACGTTTTTTGTGAACACTATTGCCACGTTCCTGGCAGGAGGAGAAGAATGATTGAAGACTTTCCTGAAAGCCTTTTAAATTATCAAACCAACGCTTCATGTTTGACTCACCTCGTTCAAATAGTTTAGCCGCTAGAGCGTTTGCAAAGTTGAAACAAAAATGTGATTTTTCTCAAAAACCTACGTTTTTCGTGAACACTATTGCCACGTTCCTGGTTGGAGTAGAAGAATGATTGAAGACTTTTCTGAAAGCCCTCTCAATTATGTAACCAACGCTTCATGTTTGACTCACCTCGTTCAAATAGTTTAGCCGCTAGAGCGTTTGCAAAGTTGAAACAAAAATGTGATTTTTCTCAAAAAGCTACGTTTTTCGTAAACACTACTGCCACGTTCCTGGTTGGAGCAGAAAAATGATTGAAGACTTTTCTGAAAGCCCTCTAAATTATCTAACCAATGCTCTATGTTTGACTCACCTCGTTCAAACAGTTTAGTCGCTAGAGCGTTTGCAAAGTGGAAACAAAAATGTGATTTTTCTCAAAAACCTTCGTTTTTCGTGAACACTATTGCCACGTGCCTGGTAGGAGTAGAAGTAATGTTGAAGGCTTTCCTGAAAGCCCTTTAAATTAGCTAACCAATGCCTTATGTTTGATTCACCTCCTTCAAATAGTTTAGCCGCTAGAGCGTTTGCAATGTTGAAACAAAAATGTGATTTTTCTCAAAAACCTACGGTTTCGTGAACACTATTGCCACGTTCCTGGCAGGAGTAGAAGAAAGGTTGAAGGCTTTCCTGAAAGCCCTTTAAATTATCTAACCAATGCTATATGTTTGACCCACCTCGTTCCAATAGTTAAGCCGCTAGAGCGTTTGCAAAGTTGAAACAAAAATGTGATTTTTCTCAAAAACCTACGTTTTTTGTGAACTCTATTGCCACGTTCCTGGCAGGAGTAGAAGAAAGATTGAAGGCTTTCTTGAAAGATCTTTAAATTATCTAACAATGCTTTATGTTTGACCCACCTCGTTCTAATAGTTTAACCGCTAGAGCGATTGCAAAGTTGAAAAAAAATGTGACTATTGCCAAGCCCTTTGCAGGAGTAGAAGAAGGATTAAAATATTTCCTGAAAGCCCTTTAAGATATCTAACCAATGCCTTATGTTTGACTCACCTCGTTCACATAGTTTAGCCGCCAGAGCGTTTGCAAAGTTGAAACAAAAATGTGATATTTCCCAAAAACCTACGTTTTTCGTGATCACTATCGCCACGTTCCTGGTAGGAGTAGAAAAAGAATGAAGGCTTTCTTGAAAGATCTTTAAATTATCTAAATAATGCTTCATGTTTGACCCACCTCGTTCTAATAGTTTAGCCGCTAGAGCGATTGCAAAGTTGAAAAAAAATGTGACTATTGCCAAGCCCCTTGCAGAGGTAGAAGAAGGATTAAAATATTTCCTGAAAGCCCTTTAAATTATCTAACCAATGCCTTATGTTTGACCCACCTCGTTCCAATAGTTTATCTGCTAGAGCGTTTGCAAAGTTGAAACAAAAATGTGATTTTTCTCAATAAACTTCGTTTTTCGTGAACAATATTGCCACGTTCCTGGTTGAAGTAGAAGACTGATTGAAGACTTTCCTGAAAGCCTTTTAAATTATCTAACAAATGCTTCATGTTTGACTCACCTCGTTCAAATAGTTTAGCCGCTAGAGCGTTTGCAAAGTTGAAACAAAAATGTGATTTTTCTCAAAAACCTACGTTTTTTGTGAACACTATTGCCACGTTCCTGGCAGGAGGAGAAGAAAGATTAAAGGCTTTCTAGAAAGATCTTTAAATTATCAAACCAACGCTTCATGTTTGACTCACCTCGTTCAAATAGTTTAGCCGCTAGAGCGTTTGCAAAGTTGAAACAAAAATGTGATTTTTCTCAAAAACCTACGGTTTGTGAACACTATTGCCACGTTCCTGGCAGGAGTAGAAGAAAGGTTGAAGGCTTTCCTGAAAGCCCTTTAAATTATCTAACCAATGCTTTATGTTCGACTCACCTCGTTCAAATAGTTTAGCCGTTAGAGCGTTTGCAAAGTTGAAACAAAAATGTGATTTTTCTCAAAAACCTACGTTTTTTGTGAACACTATTGCCACGTTCCTGGCAGGAGTAGAAGATTGATTGAAGACTTTTCTGAAAGCACTTTAAATTATCTATCAAATGCCTTATGTTTGACTCACCTCGTTCAAATAGTTTAGCCGCTAGAGCGTTTGCAAAGTTGAAACAAAAATGTGATTTTTCTCAATAACCTTCGTTTTTCGTAAACAATATTGCCACGTTCCTGGTAGGAGTAGAAGAATGATTGAAGACTTTTCTGAAAGCCCTCTAAATTATCTAACCAATGCTTTATGTTTGACTCACCTCGTTCAAATAGTTTAGCCGCTAGAGCGTTTGCAAACTTGAAACAAAAATGTGATTTTTCTCCAAAAACCTACGTTTTTTGTGAACACTATTGCCACGTTCCTGGCAGGAGGAGAAGAATGATTGAAGACTTTCCTGAAAGCCTTTTAAATTATCAAACCAACGCTTCATGTTTGACTCACCTCGTTCAAATAGTTTAGCCGCTAGAGCGTTTGCAAAGTTGAAACAAAAATGTGATTTTTCTCAAAAACCTACGTTTTTCGTGAACACTATTGCCACGTTCCTGGTTGGAGTAGAAGAATGATTGAAGACTTTTCTGAAAGCCCTCTCAATTATGTAACCAACGCTTCATGTTTGACTCACCTCGTTCAAATAGTTTAGCCGCTAGAGCGTTTGCAAAGTTGAAACAAAAATGTGATTTTTCTCAAAAAGCTACGTTTTTCGTAAACACTACTGCCACGTTCCTGGTTGGAGCAGAAAAATGATTGAAGACTTTTCTGAAAGCCCTCTAAATTATCTAACCAATGCTCTATGTTTGACTCACCTCGTTCAAACAGTTTAGTCGCTAGAGCGTTTGCAAAGTGGAAACAAAAATGTGATTTTTCTCAAAAACCTTCGTTTTTCGTGAACACTATTGCCACGTGCCTGGTAGGAGTAGAAGTAATGTTGAAGGCTTTCCTGAAAGCCCTTTAAATTAGCTAACCAATGCCTTATGTTTGATTCACCTCCTTCAAATAGTTTAGCCGCTAGAGCGTTTGCAATGTTGAAACAAAAATGTGATTTTTCTCAAAAACCTACGGTTTGTGAACACTATTGCCACGTTCCTGGCAGGAGTAGAAGAAAGGTTGAAGGCTTTCCTGAAAGCCCTTTAAATTATCTAACCAATGCTATATGTTTGACCCACCTCGTTCTAATAGTTTAACCGCTAGAGCGATTGCAAAGTTGAAAAAAAATGTGACTATTGCCAAGCCCTTTGCAGGAGTAGAAGAAGGATTAAAATATTTCCTGAAAGCCCTTTAAGATATCTAACCAATGCCTTATGTTTGACTCACCTCGTTCACATAGTTTAGCCGCCAGAGCGTTTGCAAAGTTGAAACAAAAATGTGATATTTCCCAAAAACCTACGTTTTTCGTGATCACTATCGCCACGTTCCTGGTAGGAGTAGAAAAAGAATGAAGGCTTTCTTGAAAGATCTTTAAATTATCTAAATAATGCTTCATGTTTGACCCACCTCGTTCTAATAGTTTAGCCGCTAGAGCGATTGCAAAGTTGAAAAAAATGTGACTATTGCCAAGCCCCTTGCAGAGGTAGAAGAAGGATTAAAATATTTCCTGAAAGCCCTTTAAATTATCTAACCAATGCCTTATGTTTGACCCACCTCGTTCCAATAGTTTATCTGCTAGAGCGTTTGCAAAGTTGAAACAAAAATGTGATTTTTCTCAATAAACTTCGTTTTTCGTGAACAATATTGCCACGTTCCTGGTTGAAGTAGAAGACTGATTGAAGACTTTCCTGAAAGCCTTTTAAATTATCTAACAAATGCTTCATGTTTGACTCACCTCGTTCAAATAGTTTAGCCGCTAGAGCGTTTGCAAAGTTGAAACAAAAATGTGATTTTTCTCAAAAACCTACGTTTTCGTGAACACTATTGCAACGTTCCTGGTTGGAGTAGAAGAAAGGTTGAAGGCTTTCCTGAAAGCCCTTTAAATTACCTAACCAATGCCTTATGTTTGACCCACCTCGTTCCAATAGTTAAGCCGCTAGAGCGTTTGCAAAGTTGAAACAAAAATGTGATTTTTCTCAAAAACCTACGGTTTGTGAACACTATTGCCACGTTCCTGGCAGGAGTAGAAGAAAGATTGAAGGCTTTCCTGAAAGCCCTTTAAATTATCTAACCATTGCTTTATGTTTGACTCACCTCGTTCAAATAGTTTAGCCGCTAGAGCGTTTGCAAAGTTGAAACAAAAATGTGATTTTTCTCAATAACCTTCGTTTTTCGTAAACAATATTGCCACGTTCCTTGTAGGAGTAGAAGAATGATTGAAGACTTTTCTGAAAGCCCTCTAAATTATCTAACCAATGCTTTATGTTTGACTCACCTCGTTCAAATAGTTTAGCCGCTAGAGCGTTTGCAAAGTTGAAACAAAAATGTGATTTTTCTCAAAAACCTACGTTTTTTGTGAACACTATTGCCACGTTCCTGGCAGGAGGAGAAGAAAGATTAAAGGCTTTCTAGAAAGATCTTTAAATTATCAAACCAACGCTTCATGTTTGACTCACCTCGTTCAAATAGTTTAGCCGCTAGAGCGTTTGCAAAGTTGAAACAAAAATGTGATTTTTCTCAAAAACCTACGGTTTGTGAACACTATTGCCACGTTCCTGGCAGGAGTAGAAGAAAGGTTGAAGGCTTTCCTGAAAGCCCTTTAAATTATCTAACCAATGCTTTATGTTCGACTCACCTCGTTCAAATAGTTTAGCCGTTAGAGCGTTTGCAAAGTTGAAACAAAAATGTGATTTTTCTCAAAAACCTACGTTTTTTGTGAACACTATTGCCACGTTCCTGGCAGGAGTAGAAGATTGATTGAAGACTTTTCTGAAAGCACTTTAAATTATCTATCAAATGCCTTATGTTTGACTCACCTCGTTCAAATAGTTTAGCCGCTAAAGCGTTTGCAAAGTTGAAACAAAAATGTGATTTTTCTCAAAAACCTACGTTTTCCGTGAACACTATTGCCACGTTCCTGGCAGGAGTAGAAGAAAGATTGAAAGCTTTCCTGAAAGCCCTTTAAATTATCTAACCAATGCCTTATGTTTGACCCACCTCGTTCCAATAGTTAAGCCGCTGCAAAGTTGAAACAAAAATGTGATTTTTCTCAAAAACCTACGGTTTTCGTGAACACTATTGCCACGTTCCTGGTAGGAGTAGAAGAAAGGTTGAAGTCTTTCCTGAAAGCCCTTTAAATTATCTAACCAATGCTTCATGTTTGACTCACCTCGTTCAAATAGTTTAGCCGCTAGAGCGTTTGTAAAGTTGAAACAAAAATGTGATCTTTCTCATTAACCTTCGTTTTTCGAGAACAATATTGCACTTCCTGGTAGGAGTCGAAGAAAGATTGAAGTCTGTCTTGAAAGATCTTTAAATTATCTAACCAATGCCTTATGTTTGACTCACATCGTTCCAATTGTGTAGCCGCTAGAGCGTTTGCAAAGTGGAAACAAAAATGTGATTTTTCTCTAAAACCTTGGTTTTTCGTGAACACTATTGCCACGTTCTTGGTAGGAGTAGAAGAAAGATTGAAGGCTTTCTAGAAAGAGCTTTAAATTATCTAACCAACGCTTCATGTTTGACTCACCTCGTTCAAATAGTTTAGCCGCTAGAGCGTTTGCAAAGTTGAAACAAAAATGTGATTTTTCTCAAAAACCTACGTTTTTCGTGAACACTATTGCTACGTTCCTGGTAGGAGGAGAAGAAAGATTGAAGGCTTTCCTGAAAGACCTTTAAATTATCTAACCATTGCTTTATGTTTGACTCACCTCGTTCAAATAGTTTAGCCGCTAGAGCGTTTGCAAAGTTGAAACAAAAATGTGATTTTTCTCAAAAACCTTCGTTTTTCGTGAACACTATTGCCACGTTCCTGGTTGGAGTAGAAGAATGATTGAAGACTTTTCTGAAAGCCCTCTAAATTATCTAACCAATGCTCTATGTTTGACTCACCTCGTTCAAATAGTTTAGTCGCTAGAGCGTTTGCCAAGTGGAAACAAAAATGTGATTTTTCTCAATAACCTTCGTTTTTCGTGAACACTATTGCCTCGTGCCTGGTAGGAGTAGAAGAAAGAAAAGGCTTTCTTGAAAGATCTTTAAATTATCTAACCAATGCTTTATGTTTGACTCACCTCGTTCAAATAGTTTAGCCGTTAGAGCGTTTGCAAAGTTGAAACAAAAATGTGATTTTTCTCGAAAACCCACGTTTTTCGTGAACACTATTGCCACGTTCCTGGTAGGAGGAGAAGAAAGATTGAAGGCTTTCCTGAAAGACCTTTAAATTATCTAACCACTGCTTTATGTTTGACTCACCTCGTTCAAATAGTTTAGCCGCTGGAGCGTTTGTCAAAGTTGAAACAAAAATGTGATCTTTCTCAATAACCTTCGTTTTTCGTGAAAAATATTGCACGTTCCTGGTAGGAGTAGAAGAAAGATTGAAGTCTGTCTTGAAAGATCTTTAAATTGTCTAACCAATGCCTTATGTTTGACTCAAATCTTTCCAATTGTGTAGCCGCTAGAGCGTTTGCAAAGTGGAAACAAAAGTGTGATTTTTCTCTAAAACCTTCGTTTTTCGTGAACAATATTGCCACGTTCCTGGTAGGAGTAGAAGATTGATTGAAGACTTTTCTGAAAGCACTTTAAATTATCTATCCAATGCCTTATGTTTGACTCACCTCGTTCAAATAGTTTAGCCGCTAAAGCGTTTGCAAAGTTGAAACAAAAATGTGATTTTTCTCAAAAACCTACGTTTTTCGTAAACACTACTGCCACGTTCCTGGTTGGAGCAGAAAAATGATTGAAGACTTTTCTGAAAGCCCTTTAAATTATCTAACCAATGCTCTATGTTTGACTCACCTCGTTCAAATAGTTTAGCCGCTAAAGCGTTTGCAAAGTTGAAACAAAAATGTGATTTTTCTCAAAAACCTACGTTTTTCGTAAACAATATTGCCACGTTCCTGGTAGGAGTAGAAGAATGATTGAAGACTTTTCTGAAAGCCCTCTAAATTATCTAACCAATGCTTTATGTTTGACTCACCTCGTTCAAATAGTTTAGCCGCTAGAGCGTTTGCAAACTTGAAACAAAAATGTGATTTTTCTCCAAAAACCTACGTTTTTCGTGAACACTATTGCCACGTTCCTGGTAGGAGGAGAAGAATGATTGAAGACTTTCCTGAAAGCCTTTTAAATTATCAAACCAACGCTTCATGTTTGACTCACCTCGTTCAAATAGTTTAGCCGCTAGAGCGTTTGCAAAGTTGAAACAAAAATGTGATTTTTCTCAAAAACCTACGTTTTTCGTGAACACTATTGCCACGTTCCTGGTTGGAGTAGAAGAATGATTGAAGGCTTTTCTGAAAGCCCTCTCAATTATGTAACCAACGCTTCATGTTTGACTCACCTCGTTCAAATAGTTTAGCCGCTAGAGCGTTTGCAAAGTTGAAACAAAAATGTGATTTTTCTCAAAAAGCTACGTTTTTCGTAAACACTACTGCCACGTTCCTGGTTGGAGCAGAAAAATGATTGAAGACTTTTCTGAAAGCCCTCTAAATTATCTAACCAATGCTCTATGTTTGACTCACCTCGTTCAAACAGTTTAGTCGCTAGAGCGTTTGCAAAGTGGAAACAAAAATGTGATTTTTCTCAAAAACCTTCGTTTTTCGTGAACACTATTGCCACGTGCCTGGTAGGAGTAGAAGTAATGATTGAAGGCTTTCCTGAAAGCCCTTTAAATTAGCTAACCAATGCCTTATGTTTGATTCACCTCCTTCAAATAGTTTAGCCGCTAGAGCGTTTGCAATGTTGAAACAAAAATGTGATTTTTCTCAAAAACCTACGGTTTGTGAACACTATTGCCACGTTCCTGGCAGGAGTAGAAGAAAGGTTGAAGGCTTTCCTGAAAGCCCTTTAAATTATCTAACCAATACTATATGTTTGACCCACCTCGTTCCAATAGTTAAGCCGCTAGAGCGTTTGCAAAGTTGAAACAAAAATGTGATTTTTCTCAAAAACCTACGTTTTTTGTGAACTCTATTGCCACGTTCCTGGCAGGAGTAGAAGAAAGATTGAAGGCTTTCTTGAAAGATCTTTAAATTATCTAACAATGCTTTATGTTTGACCCACCTCGTTCTAATAGTTTAACCGCTAGAGCGATTGCAAAGTTGAAAAAAAATGTGACTATTGCCAAGCCCTTTGCAGGAGTAGAAGAAGGATTAAAATATTTCCTAAAAGCCCTTTAAGATATCTAACCAATGCCTTATGTTTGACTCACCTCGTTCACATAGTTTAGCCGCCAGAGCGTTTGCAAAGTTGAAACAAAAATGTGATATTTCCCAAAAACCTACGTTTTTCGTGATCACTATCGCCACGTTCCTGGTAGGAGTAGAAAAAGAATGAAGGCTTTCTTGAAAGATCTTTAAATTATCTAAATAATGCTTCATGTTTGACCCACCTCGTTCTAATAGTTTAGCCGCTAGAGCGATTGCAAAGTTGAAAAAAAATGTGACTATTGCCAAGCCCCTTGCAGAGGTAGAAGAAGGATTAAAATATTTCCTGAAAGCCCTTTAAATTATCTAACCAATGCCTTATGTTTGACCCACCTCGTTCCAATAGTTTATCTGCTAGAGCGTTTGCAAAGTTGAAACAAAAATGTGATTTTTCTCAATAACCTTCGTTTTTCGTGAACAATATTGCCACGTTCCTGGTTGAAGTAGAAGACTGATTGAAGACTTTCCTGAAAGCCTTTTAAATTATCTAACAAATGCTTCATGTTTGACTCACCTCGTTCAAATAGTTTAGCCGCTAGAGCGTTTGCAAAGTTGAAACAAAAATGTGATTTTTCTCAAAAACCTACGTTTTCGTGAACACTATTGCAACGTTCCTGGTTGGAGTAGAAGAAAGGTTGAAGGCTTTCCTGAAAGCCCTTTAAATTACCTAACCAATGCCTTATGTTTGACCCACCTCGTTCCAATAGTTAAGCCGCTAGAGCGTTTGCAAAGTTGAAACAAAAATGTGATTTTTCTCAAAAACCTACGGTTTGTGAACACTATTGCCACGTTCCTGGCAGGAGTAGAAGAAAGATTGAAGGCTTTCCTGAAAGCCCTTTAAATTATCTAACCATTGCTTTATGTTTGACTCACCTCGTTCAAATAGTTTAGCCGCTAGAGCGTTTGCAAAGTTGAAACAAAAATGTGATTTTTCTCAATAACCTTCGTTTTTCGTAAACAATATTGCCACGTTCCTTGTAGGAGTAGAAGAATGATTGAAGACTTTTCTGAAAGCCCTCTAAATTATCTAACCAATGCTTTATGTTTGACTCACCTCTTTCAAATAGTTTAGCCGCTAGAGCGTTTGCAAAGTTGAAACAAAAATGTGATTTTTCTCAAAAACCTACGTTTTTTGTGAACACTATTGCCACGTTCCTGGCAGGAGGAGAAGAAAGATTGAAGGCTTTCTAGAAAGATCTTTAAATTATCAAACCAACGCTTCATGTTTGACTCACCTCGTTCAAATAGTTTAGCCGCTAGAGCGTTTGCAAAGTTGAAACAAAAATGTGATTTTTCTCAAAAACCTACGTTTTTCGTGAACACTATTGCAACGTTCCTGGCAGGAGTAGAAGAAAGGTTGAAGGCTTTCCTGAAAGCCCTTTAAATTATCTAACCAATGCTTTATGTTTGACTCAGCTCGTTCAAATAGTTTAGCCGTTAGAGCGTTTGCAAAGTTGAAACAAAAATGTGATTTTTCTCAAAAACCTACGTTTTTTGTGAACACTATTGCCACGTTCCTGGCAGGAGTAGAAGAAAGGTTGAAGGCTTTCCTGAAAGCCCTTTAAATTATCTAACCAATGCTTTATGTTTGACTCAGCTCGTTCAAATAGTTTAGCCGTTAGAGCGTTTGCAAAGTTGAAACAAAAATGTGATTTTTCTCAAAAACCTACGTTTTTTGTGAACACTATTGCCACGTTCCTGGCAGGAGTAGAAGATTGATTGAAGACTTTTCTGAAAGCCCTTTAAATTATCTAACCAATGCCTTATGTTTGACCCACCTCGTTCCAATAGTTAAGCCGCTTGCAAAGTTGAAACAAAAATGTGATTTTTCTCAAAAACCTACGGTTTTCGTGTACATTATTGCCACGTTCCTGGTAGGAGTAGAAGAAAGGTTGAAGTCTTTCCTGAAAGCCCTTTAAATTATCTAACCAATGCTTCATGTTTGACTCACCTCGTTCAAATAGTTTAGCCGCTAGAGCGTTTGTAAAGTTGAAACAAAAATGTGATCTTTCTCATTAACCTTCGTTTTTCGAGAACAATATTGCACTTCCTGGTAGGAGTAGAAGAAAGATTGAAGTCTGTCTTGAAAGATCTTTAAATTGTCTAACCAATGCCTTATGTTTTTTCTCTAAAACCTTCGTTTTTCGTGAACACTATTGCCAAGCCCTTTGCAGGAGTAGAAGAAGGATTAAAATCTTTCCTGAAAGCCCTTTAAATTATCTAACCAATGCTTTATGTTTGACTCACCTCGTTCAAATAGTTTAGCCGCTAAAGCGTTTGCAAAGTTGAAACAAAAATGTGATTTTTCTCAAAAACCTACGTTTTTCGTGAACACTATTGCCACGTTCCTGGCAGGAGTAGAAGAAAGATTGAAAGCTTTCCTGAAAGCCCTTTAAATTATCTAACCATTGCTTTATGTTTGACTCACCTCGTTCAAATAGTTTAGCCGCTAGAGCGTTTGCAAAGTTGAAACAAAGATGTGATTTTTCTCAAAAACCTACGGTTTTCGTGAACACTATTGCCACGTTCCAGGTAGGAGTAGAAGAAAGGTTGAAGACTTTCCTGAAAGCCCTTTGAATTATATAACCAATGCCTTATGTTTGACTCTCCACCTTCAAATAGTTTAGCCGCTAGAGCGTTTGCAAAGTTGAAACAAAAATGTGATTTTTCTCAAAAACCTACGGTTTTCGTGAACACTATTGCCACGTTCCTGGTAGGAGTAGAAGGAAGGTTGAAGGCTTTCTTGAAAGCCCTTTAAATTACCTAACCAATGCCTTATGTTTGACCCACCTCGTTCCAATAGTTAAGCCGCTAGAGCGTTTGCAAAGTTAAAACAAAAATGTGATTTTTCTCAAAAACCTACGGTTTGTGAACACTATTGCCACGTTCCTGGCAGGAGTAGAAGAAAGATTGAAGGCTTTCCTGAAAGCCCTTTAAATTATCTAACCATTGCTTTGTGTTTGACTCACCTCGTTCAAATAGTTTAGCCGCTAGAGCGTTTGCAAAGTTGAAACAAAAATGTGATTTTTCTCAATAACCTTCGTTTTTCGTAAACAATATTGCCACGTTCCTGGTAGGAGTAGAAGAATGATTGAAGACTTTTCTGAAAGCCCTCTAAATTATCTAACCAATGCTTTATGTTTGACTCACCTCGTTCAAATAGTTTAACCGCTAGAGCGTTTGCAAAGTTGAAACAAAAATGTGATTTTTCTCAAAAACCTACGTTTTTTGTGAACACTATTGCCACGTTCCTGGCAGGAGGAGAAGAATGATTGAAGACTTTCCTGAAAGCCTTTTAAATTATCAAACCAACGCTTCATGTTTGACTCACCTCGTTCAAATAGTTTAGCCGCTAGAGCGTTTGCAAAGTTGAAACAAAAATGTGATTTTTCTCAAAAACCTACGTTTTTCGTGAACACTATTGCCACGTTCCTGGTTGGAGTAGAAGAATGATTGAAGACTTTTCTGAAAGCCCTCTCAATTATGTAACCAACGCTTCATGTTTGACTCACCTCGTTCAAATAGTTTAGCCGCTAGAGCGTTTGCAAAGTTGAAACAAAAATGTGATTTTTCTCAAAAAGCTACGTTTTTCGTGAACACTATTGCCACGTTCCTGGTTGGAGCAGAAAAATGATTGAAGACTTTTCTGAAAGCCCTCTAAATTATCTAACCAATGCTCTATGTTTGACTCACCTCGTTCAAACAGTTTAGTCGCTAGAGCGTTTGCAAAGTGGAAACAAAAATGTGATTTTTCTCAAAAACCTTCGTTTTTCGTGAACACTATTGCCACGTGCCTGGTAGGAGTAGAAGTAATGTTGAAGGCTTTCCTGAAAGCCCTTTAAATTAGCTAACCAATGCCTTATGTTTGATTCACCTCCTTCAAATAGTTTAGCCGCTAGAGCGTTTGCAATGTTGAAACAAAAATGTGATTTTTCTCAAAAACCTACGGTTTGTGAACACTATTGCCACGTTCCTGGCAGGAGTAGAAGAAAGGTTGAAGGCTTTCCTGAAAGCCCTTTAAATTATCTAACCAATGCTATATGTTTGACCCACCTCGTTCCAATAGTTAAGCCGCTAGAGCGTTTGCAAAGTTGAAACAAAAATGTGATTTTTCTCAAAAACCTACGTTTTTTGTGAACTCTATTGCCACGTTCCTGGCAGGAGTAGAAGAAAGATTGAAGGCTTTCTTGAAAGATCTTTAAATTATCTAACAATGCTTTATGTTTGACCCACCTCGTTCTAATAGTTTAACCGCTAGAGCGATTGCAAAGTTGAAAAAAAATGTGACTATTGCCAAGCCCCTTGCAGAGGTAGAAGAAGGATTAAAATATTTCCTGAAAGCCCTTTAAATTATCTAACCAATGCCTTATGTTTGACCCACCTCGTTCACATAGTTTAGCCGCCAGAGCGTTTGCAAAGTTGAAACAAAAATGTGATATTTCCCAAAAACCTACGTTTTTCGTGATCACTATCGCCACGTTCCTGGTAGGAGTAGAAAAAGAATGAAGGCTTTCTTGAAAGATCTTTAAATTATCTAAATAATGCTTCATGTTTGACCCACCTCGTTCTAATAGTTTAGCCGCTAGAGCGATTGCAAAGTTGAAAAAAATGTGACTATTGCCAAGCCCCTTGCAGAGGTAGAAGAAGGATTAAAATATTTCCTGAAAGCCCTTTAAATTATCTAACCAATGCCTTATGTTTGACCCACCTCGTTCCAATAGTTTATCTGCTAGAGCGTTAGCAAAGTTGAAACAAAAATGTGATTTTTCTCAATAAACTTCGTTTTTCGTGAACAATATTGCCACGTTCCTGGTTGAAGTAGAAGACTGATTGAAGACTTTCCTGAAAGCCTTTTAAATTATCTAACAAATGCTTCATGTTTGACTCACCTCGTTCAAATAGTTTAGCCGCTAGAGCGTTTGCAAAGTTGAAACAAAAATGTGATTTTTCTCAAAAACCTACGTTTTCGTGAACACTATTGCAACGTTCCTGGTTGGAGTAGAAGAAAGGTTGAAGGCTTTCCTGAAAGCCCTTTAAATTACCTAACCAATGCCTTATGTTTGACCCACCTCGTTCCAATAGTTAAGCCGCTAGAGCGTTTGCAAAGTTGAAACAAAAATGTGATTTTTCTCAAAAACCTACGGTTTGTGAACACTATTGCCACGTTCCTGGCAGGAGTAGAAGAAAGATTGAAGGCTTTCCTGAAAGCCCTTTAAATTATCTAACCATTGCTTTATGTTTGACTCACCTCGTTCAAATAGTTTAGCCGCTAGAGCGTTTGCAAAGTTGAAACAAAAATGTGATTTTTCTCAATAACCTTCGTTTTTCGTAAACAATATTGCCACGTTCCTGGTAGGAGTAGAAGAATGATTGAAGACTTTTCTGAAAGCCCTCTAAATTATCTAACCAATGCTTTATGTTTGACTCACCTCGTTCAAATAGTTTAGCCGCTAGAGCGTTTGCAAAGTTGAAACAAAAATGTGATTTTTCTCAAAAACCTACGTTTTTCGTGAACACTATTGCCACGTTCCTGGCAGGAGGAGAAGAAAGATTGAAGGCTTTCTAGAAAGATCTTTAAATTATCAAACCAACGCTTCATGTTTGACTCACCTCGTTCAAATAGTTTAGCCGCTAGAGCGTTTGCAAAGTTGAAACAAAAATGTGATTTTTCTCAAAAACCTACGGTTTTGTGAACACTATTGCCACGTTCCTGGCAGGAGTAGAAGAAAGGTTGAAGGCTTTCCTGAAAGCCCTTTAAATTATCTAACCAATGCTTTATGTTTGACTCACCTCGTTCAAATAGTTTAGCCGTTAGAGCGTTTGCAAAGTTGAAACAAAAATGTGATTTTTCTCAAAAACCTACGTTTTTTGTGAACACTATTGCCACGTTCCTGGCAGGAGTAGAAGATTGATTGAAGACTTTTCTGAAAGCACTTTAAATTATCTATCCAATGCCTTATGTTTGACTCACCTCGTTCAAATAGTTTAGCCGCTAAAGCGTTTGCAAAGTTGAAACAAAAATGTGATTTTTCTCAATAACCTTCGTTTTTCGTAAACAATATTGCCACGTTCCTGGTAGGAGTAGAAGAATGATTGAAGACTTTTCTGAAAGCCCTCTAAATTATCTAACCAATGCTTTATGTTTGACTCACCTCGTTCAAATAGTTTAGCCGCTAGAGCGTTTGCAAAGTTGAAACAAAAATGTGATTTTTCTCCAAAAACCTACGTTTTTTGTGAACACTATTGCCACGTTCCTGGCAGGAGGAGAAGAATGATTGAAGACTTTCCTGAAAGCCCTTTAAATTATCAAACCAACGCTTCATGTTTGACTCACCTCGTTCAAATAGTTTAGCCGCTAGAGCGTTTGCAAAGTTGAAACAAAAATGTGATTTTTCTCAAAAACCTACGTTTTTCGTGAACACTATTGCCACGTTCCTGGTTGGAGTAGAAGAATGATTGAAGACTTTTCTGAAAGCCCTCTCAATTATGTAACCAACGCTTCATGTTTGACTCACCTCGTTCAAATAGTTTAGCCGCTAGAGCGTTTGCAAAGTTGAAACAAAAATGTGATTTTTCTCAAAAAGCTACGTTTTTCGTAAACACTACTGCCACGTTCCTGGTTGGAGCAGAAAAATGATTGAAGACTTTTCTGAAAGCCCTCTAAATTATCTAACCAATGCTCTATGTTTGACTCACCTCGTTCAAACAGTTTAGTCGCTAGAGCGTTTGCAAAGTGGAAACAAAAATGTGATTTTTCTCAAAAACCTTCGTTTTTCGTGAACACTATTGCCACGTGCCTGGTAGGAGTAGAAGTAATGTTGAAGGCTTTCCTGAAAGCCCTTTAAATTAGCTAACCAATGCCTTATGTTTGATTCACCTCCTTCAAATAGTTTAGCCGCTAGAGCGTTTGCAATGTTGAAACAAAAATGTGATTTTTCTCAAAAACCTACGGTTTGTGAACACTATTGCCACGTTCCTGGCAGGAGTAGAAGAAAGGTTGAAGGCTTTCCTGAAAGCCCTTTAAATTATCTAACCAATGCTATATGTTTGACCCACCTCGTTCTAATAGTTTAACCGCTAGAGCGATTGCAAAGTTGAAAAAAAATGTGACTATTGCCAAGCCCTTTGCAGGAGTAGAAGAAGGATTAAAATATTTCCTGAAAGCCCTTTAAGATATCTAACCAATGCCTTATGTTTGACTCACCTCGTTCACATAGTTTAGCCGCCAGAGCGTTTGCAAAGTTGAAACAAAAATGTGATATTTCCCAAAAACCTACGTTTTTCGTGATCACTATCGCCACGTTCCTGGTAGGAGTAGAAAAAGAATGAAGGCTTTCTTGAAAGATCTTTAAATTATCTAAATAATGCTTCATGTTTGACCCACCTCGTTCTAATAGTTTAGCCGCTAGAGCGATTGCAAAGTTGAAAAAAATGTGACTATTGCCAAGCCCCTTGCAGAGGTAGAAGAAGGATTAAAATATTTCCTGAAAGCCCTTTAAATTATCTAACCAATGCCTTATGTTTGACCCACCTCGTTCCAATAGTTTATCTGCTAGAGCGTTTGCAAAGTTGAAACAAAAATGTGATTTTTCTCAATAAACTTCGTTTTTCGTGAACAATATTGCCACGTTCCTGGTTGAAGTAGAAGACTGATTGAAGACTTTCCTGAAAGCCTTTTAAATTATCTAACAAATGCTTCATGTTTGACTCACCTCGTTCAAATAGTTTAGCCGCTAGAGCGTTTGCAAAGTTGAAACAAAAATGTGATTTTTCTCAAAAACCTACGTTTTCGTGAACACTATTGCAACGTTCCTGGTTGGAGTAGAAGAAAGGTTGAAGGCTTTCCTGAAAGCCCTTTAAATTACCTAACCAATGCCTTATGTTTGACCCACCTCGTTCCAATAGTTAAGCCGCTAGAGCGTTTGCAAAGTTGAAACAAAAATGTGATTTTTCTCAAAAACCTACGGTTTGTGAACACTATTGCCACGTTCCTGGCAGGAGTAGAAGAAAGATTGAAGGCTTTCCTGAAAGCCCTTTAAATTATCTAACCATTGCTTTATGTTTGACTCACCTCGTTCAAATAGTTTAGCCGCTAGAGCGTTTGCAAAGTTGAAACAAAAATGTGATTTTTCTCAATAACCTTCGTTTTTCGTAAACAATATTGCCACGTTCCTTGTAGGAGTAGAAGAATGATTGAAGACTTTTCTGAAAGCCCTCTAAATTATCTAACCAATGCTTTATGTTTGACTCACCTCGTTCAAATAGTTTAGCCGCTAGAGCGTTTGCAAAGTTGAAACAAAAATGTGATTTTTCTCAAAAACCTACGTTTTTTGTGAACACTATTGCCACGTTCCTGGCAGGAGGAGAAGAAAGATTAAAGGCTTTCTAGAAAGATCTTTAAATTATCAAACCAACGCTTCATGTTTGACTCACCTCGTTCAAATAGTTTAGCCGCTAGAGCGTTTGCAAAGTTGAAACAAAAATGTGATTTTTCTCAAAAACCTACGGTTTGTGAACACTATTGCCACGTTCCTGGCAGGAGTAGAAGAAAGGTTGAAGGCTTTCCTGAAAGCCCTTTAAATTATCTAACCAATGCTTTATGTTCGACTCACCTCGTTCAAATAGTTTAGCCGTTAGAGCGTTTGCAAAGTTGAAACAAAAATGTGATTTTTCTCAAAAACCTACGTTTTTTGTGAACACTATTGCCACGTTCCTGGCAGGAGTAGAAGATTGATTGAAGACTTTTCTGAAAGCACTTTAAATTATCTATCAAATGCCTTATGTTTGACTCACCTCGTTCCAATAGTTAAGCCGCTGCAAAGTTGAAACAAAAATGTGATTTTTCTCAAAAACCTACGGTTTTCGTGAACACTATTGCCACGTTCCTGGTAGGAGTAGAAGAAAGGTTGAAGTCTTTCCTGAAAGCCCTTTAAATTATCTAACCAATGCTTCATGTTTGACTCACCTCGTTCAAATAGTTTAGCCGCTAGAGCGTTTGTAAAGTTGAAACAAAAATGTGATCTTTCTCATTAACCTTCGTTTTTCGAGAACAATATTGCACTTCCTGGTAGGAGTCGAAGAAAGATTGAAGTCTGTCTTGAAAGATCTTTAAATTATCTAACCAATGCCTTATGTTTGACTCACATCGTTCCAATTGTGTAGCCGCTAGAGCGTTTGCAAAGTGGAAACAAAAATGTGATTTTTCTCTAAAACCTTGGTTTTTCGTGAACACTATTGCCACGTTCTTGGTAGGAGTAGAAGAAAGATTGAAGGCTTTCTAGAAAGAGCTTTAAATTATCTAACCAACGCTTCATGTTTGACTCACCTCGTTCAAATAGTTTAGCCGCTAGAGCGTTTGCAAAGTTGAAACAAAAATGTGATTTTTCTCAAAAACCTACGTTTTTCGTGAACACTATTGCTACGTTCCTGGTAGGAGGAGAAGAAAGATTGAAGGCTTTCCTGAAAGACCTTTAAATTATCTAACCATTGCTTTATGTTTGACTCACCTCGTTCAAATAGTTTAGCCGCTAGAGCGTTTGCAAAGTTGAAACAAAAATGTGATTTTTCTCAAAAACCTTCGTTTTTCGTGAACACTATTGCCACGTTCCTGGTTGGAGTAGAAGAATGATTGAAGACTTTTCTGAAAGCCCTCTAAATTATCTAACCAATGCTCTATGTTTGACTCACCTCGTTCAAATAGTTTAGTCGCTAGAGCGTTTGCCAAGTGGAAACAAAAATGTGATTTTTCTCAATAACCTTCGTTTTTCGTGAACACTATTGCCTCGTGCCTGGTAGGAGTAGAAGAAAGAAAAGGCTTTCTTGAAAGATCTTTAAATTATCTAACCAATGCTTTATGTTTGACTCACCTCGTTCAAATAGTTTAGCCGTTAGAGCGTTTGCAAAGTTGAAACAAAAATGTGATTTTTCTCGAAAACCCACGTTTTTCGTGAACACTATTGCCACGTTCCTGGTAGGAGGAGAAGAAAGATTGAAGGCTTTCCTGAAAGACCTTTAAATTATCTAACCACTGCTTTATGTTTGACTCACCTCGTTCAAATAGTTTAGCCGCTGGAGCGTTTGTCAAGTTGAAACAAAAATGTGATCTTTCTCAATAACCTTCGTTTTTCGTGAAAAATATTGCACGTTCCTGGTAGGAGTAGAAGAAAGATTGAAGTCTGTCTTGAAAGATCTTTAAATTGTCTAACCAATGCCTTATGTTTGACTCAAATCTTTCCAATTGTGTAGCCGCTAGAGCGTTTGCAAAGTGGAAACAAAAGTGTGATTTTTCTCTAAAACCTTCGTTTTTCGTGAACAATATTGCCACGTTCCTGGTAGGAGTAGAAGATTGATTGAAGACTTTTCTGAAAGCACTTTAAATTATCTATCCAATGCCTTATGTTGACTCACCTCGTTCAAATAGTTTAGCCGCTAAAGCGTTTGCAAAGTTGAAACAAAAATGTGATTTTTCTCAAAAACCTACGTTTTTCGTAAACACTACTGCCACGTTCCTGGTTGGAGCAGAAAAATGATTGAAGACTTTTCTGAAAGCCCTCTAAATTATCTAACCAATGCTCTAGGTTTGACTCACCTCGTTCAAATAGTTTAGCCGCTAAAGCGTTTGCAAAGTTGAAACAAAAATGTGATTTTTCTCAAAAACCTACGTTTTTCGTAAACAATATTGCCACGTTCCTGGTAGGAGTAGAAGAATGATTGAAGACTTTTCTGAAAGCCCTCTAAATTATCTAACCAATGCTTTATGTTTGACTCACCTCGTTCAAATAGTTTAGCCGCTAGAGCGTTTGCAAACTTGAAACAAAAATGTGATTTTTCTCCAAAAACCTACGTTTTTTGTGAACACTATTGCCACGTTCCTGGCAGGAGGAGAAGAATGATTGAAGACTTTCCTGAAAGCCTTTTAAATTATCAAACCAACGCTTCATGTTTGACTCACCTCGTTCAAATAGTTTAGCCGCTAGAGCGTTTGCAAAGTTGAAACAAAAATGTGATTTTTCTCAAAAACCTACGTTTTTCGTGAACACTATTGCCACGTTCCTGGTTGGAGTAGAAGAATGATTGAAGGCTTTTCTGAAAGCCCTCTCAATTATGTAACCAACGCTTCATGTTTGACTCATCTCGTTCAAATAGTTTAGCCGCTAGAGCGTTTGCAAAGTTGAAACAAAAATGTGATTTTTCTCAAAAAGCTACGTTTTTCGTAAACACTACTGCCACGTTCCTGGTTGGAGCAGAAAAATGATTGAAGACTTTTCTGAAAGCCCTCTAAATTATCTAACCAATGCTCTATGTTTGACTCACCTCGTTCAAACAGTTTAGTCGCTAGAGCGTTTGCAAAGTGGAAACAAAAATGTGATTTTTCTCAAAAACCTTCGTTTTTCGTGAACACTATTGCCACGTGCCTGGTAGGAGTAGAAGTAATGTTGAAGGCTTTCCTGAAAGCCCTTTAAATTAGCTAACCAATGCCTTATGTTTGATTCACCTCCTTCAAATAGTTTAGCCGCTAGAGCGTTTGCAATGTTGAAACAAAAATGTGATTTTTCTCAAAAACCTACGGTTTGTGAACACTATTGCCACGTTCCTGGCAGGAGTAGAAGAAAGGTTGAAGGCTTTCCTGAAAGCCCTTTAAATTATCTAACCAATACTATATGTTTGACCCACCTCGTTCCAATAGTTAAGCCGCTAGAGCGTTTGCAAAGTTGAAACAAAAATGTGATTTTTCTCAAAAACCTACGTTTTTTGTGAACTCTATTGCCACGTTCCTGGCAGGAGTAGAAGAAAGATTGAAGGCTTTCTTGAAAGATCTTTAAATTATCTAACAATGCTTTATGTTTGACCCACCTCGTTCTAATAGTTTAACCGCTAGAGCGATTGCAAAGTTGAAAAAAATGTGACTATTGCCAAGCCCTTTGCAGGAGTAGAAGAAGGATTAAAATATTTCCTGAAAGCCCTTTAAGATATCTAACCAATGCCTTATGTTTGACTCACCTCGTTCACATAGTTTAGCCGCCAGAGCGTTTGCAAAGTTGAAACAAAAATGTGATATTTCCCAAAAACCTACGTTTTTCGTGATCACTATCGCCACGTTCCTGGTAGGAGTAGAAAAAGAATGAAGGCTTTCTTGAAAGATCTTTAAATTATCTAAATAATGCTTCATGTTTGACCCACCTCGTTCTAATAGTTTAGCCGCTAGAGCGATTGCAAAGTTGAAAAAAATGTGACTATTGCCAAGCCCCTTGCAGAGGTAGAAGAAGGATTAAAATATTTCCTGAAAGCCCTTTAAATTATCTAACCAATGCCTTATGTTTGACCCACCTCGTTCCAATAGTTTATCTGCTAGAGCGTTTGCAAAGTTGAAACAAAAATGTGATTTTTCTCAATAACCTTCGTTTTTCGTGAACAATATTGCCACGTTCCTGGTTGAAGTAGAAGACTGATTGAAGACTTTCCTGAAAGCCTTTTAAATTATCTAACAAATGCTTCATGTTTGACTCACCTCGTTCAAATAGTTTAGCCGCTAGAGCGTTTGCAAAGTTGAAACAAAAATGTGATTTTTCTCAAAAACCTACGTTTTCGTGAACACTATTGCAACGTTCCTGGTTGGAGTAGAAGAAAGGTTGAAGGCTTTCCTGAAAGCCCTTTAAATTACCTAACCAATGCCTTATGTTTGACCCACCTCGTTCCAATAGTTAAGCCGCTAGAGCGTTTGCAAAGTTGAAACAAAAATGTGATTTTTCTCAAAAACCTACGGTTTGTGAACACTATTGCCACGTTCCTGGCAGGAGTAGAAGAAAGATTGAAGGCTTTCCTGAAAGCCCTTTAAATTATCTAACCATTGCTTTATGTTTGACTCACCTCGTTCAAATAGTTTAGCCGCTAGAGCGTTTGCAAAGTTGAAACAAAAATGTGATTTTTCTCAATAACCTTCGTTTTTCGTAAACAATATTGCCACGTTCCTTGTAGGAGTAGAAGAATGATTGAAGACTTTTCTGAAAGCCCTCTAAATTATCTAACCAATGCTTTATGTTTGACTCACCTCGTTCAAATAGTTTAGCCGCTAGAGCGTTTGCAAAGTTGAAACAAAAATGTGATTTTTCTCAAAAACCTACGTTTTTTGTGAACACTATTGCCACGTTCCTGGCAGGAGGAGAAGAAAGATTAAAGGCTTTCTAGAAAGATCTTTAAATTATCAAACCAACGCTTCATGTTTGACTCACCTCGTTCAAATAGTTTAGCCGCTAGAGCGTTTGCAAAGTTGAAACAAAAATGTGATTTTTCTCAAAAACCTACGGATTGTGAACACTATTGCCACGTTCCTGGCAGGAGTAGAAGAAAGGTTGAAGGCTTTCCTGAAAGCCCTTTAAATTATCTAACCAATGCTTTATGTTCGACTCACCTCGTTCAAATAGTTTAGCCGTTAGAGCGTTTGCAAAGTTGAAACAAAAATGTGATTTTTCTCAAAAACCTACGTTTTCCGTGAACACTATTGCCACGTTCCTGGCAGGAGTAGAAGAAAGATTGAAAGCTTTCCTGAAAGCCCTTTAAATTATCTAACCAATGCCTTATGTTTGACCCACCTCGTTCCAATAGTTAAGCCGCTGCAAAGTTGAAACAAAAATGTGATTTTTCTCAAAAACCTACGGTTTTCGTGAACACTATTGCCACGTTCCTGGTAGGAGTAGAAGAAAGGTTGAAGTCTTTCCTGAAAGCCCTTTAAATTATCTAACCAATGCTTCATGTTTGACTCACCTCGTTCAAATAGTTTAGCCGCTAGAGCGTTTGTAAAGTTGAAACAAAAATGTGATCTTTCTCATTAACCTTCGTTTTTCGAGAACAATATTGCACTTCCTGGTAGGAGTCGAAGAAAGATTGAAGTCTGTCTTGAAAGATCTTTAAATTATCTAACCAACGCTTCATGTTTGACTCACCTCGTTCAAATAGTTTAGCCGCTAGAGCGTTTGCAAAGTTGAAACAAAAATGTGATTTTTCTCAAAAACCTACGTTTTTCGTGAACACTATTGCTACGTTCCTGGTAGGAGGAGAAGAAAGATTGAAGGCTTTCCTGAAAGACCTTTAAATTATCTAACCATTGCTTTATGTTTGACTCACCTCGTTCAAATAGTTTAGCCGCTAGAGCGTTTGCAAAGTTGAAACAAAAATGTGATTTTTCTCAAAAATCTTCGTTTTTCGTGAACACTATTGCCACGTTCCTGGTTGGAGTAGAAGAATGATTGAAGACTTTTCTGAAAGCCCTCTAAATTATCTAACCAATGCTCTATGTTTGACTCACCTCGTTCAAATAGTTTAGTCGCTAGAGCGTTTGCCAAGTGGAAACAAAAATGTGATTTTTCTCAATAACCTTCGTTTTTCGTGAACACTATTGCCTCGTGCCTGGTAGGAGTAGAAGAAAGAAAAGGCTTTCTTGAAAGATCTTTAAATTATCTAACCAATGCTTTATGTTTGACTCACCTCGTTCAAATAGTTTAGCCGTTAGAGCGTTTGCAAAGTTGAAACAAAAATGTGATTTTTCTCGAAAACCCACGTTTTTCGTGAACACTATTGCCACGTTCCTGGTAGGAGGAGAAGAAAGATTGAAGGCTTTCCTGAAAGACCTTTAAATTATTCAACCATTGCTTTATGTTTGACTCACCTCGTTCAAATAGTTTAGCCGTTAGAGCGTTTGCAAAGTTGAAACAAAAATGTGATCTTTCTCAATAACCTTCGTTTTTCGTGAAAAATATTGCACGTTCCTGGTAGGAGTAGAAGAAAGATTGAAGTCTGTCTTGAAAGATCTTTAAATTGTCTAACCAATGCCTTATGTTTGACTCAAATCTTTCCAATTGTGTAGCCGCTAGAGCGTTTGCAAAGTGGAAACAAAAATGTGATTTTTCTCTAAAACCTTCGTTTTTCGTGAACAATATTGCCACGTTCCTGGTAGGAGTAGAAGATTGATTGAAGACTTTTCTGAAAGCACTTTAAATTATCTATCCAATGCCTTATGTTTGACTCACCTCGTTCAAATAGTTTAGCCGCTAAAGCGTTTGCAAAGTTGAAACAAAAATGTGATTTTTCTCAAAAACCTACGTTTTTCGTGAACACTATTGCCACGTTCCTGGCTGGAGTAGAAGAAAGATTGAAGGCTTTCCTGAAAGCCCTTTAAATTATCTAACCATTGCTTTATGTTTGACTCACCTCGTTCAAATAGTTTAGCCGCTAAAGCGTTTGCAAAGTTGAAACAAAAATGTGATCTTTCTCAATAACCTTCGTTTTTCGTGAAAAATATTGCACGTTCCTGGTAGGAGTAGAAGAAAGATTGAAGTCTGTCTTGAAAGATCTTTAAATTGTCTAACCAATGCCTTATGTTTGACTCAAATCTTTCCAATTGTGTAGCCGCTAGAGCGTTTGCAAAGTTGAAACAAAAATGTGACTTTTCTCAATAACCTTCGTTTTTCGTGAAAACTATTGCCACGTTCCTGGTAGAAGTAGAAGAAAGATTGAAGGCTTTCTTGAAAGATCTTTAAATTATCTAACCAATCCCTTATGTTTGACCCACCTCGTTCCAACAGTTTATCTGCTAGAGCGTTTGCAAAGTTGAAACAAAAATGTGATTTTTCTCAATAACCTTCGTTTTTCGTAAACAATATTGCCACGTTCCTGGTAGGAGTAGAAGAATGATTGAAGACTTCCCTGAAAGCCCTTTAAATTATCTAACCAATCCCTTATGTTTGACCCACCTCGTTCCAACAGTTTATCTGCTAGAGCGTTTGCAAAGTTGAAACAAAAATGTGATTTTTCTCAATAACCTTCGTTTTTCGTGAACAATATTGCCAAGCCCTTTGCAGGAGTAGAAGAAGGATTAAAATCTTTCCTGAAAGCCCTTTAAATTATCTAACCAATGCTTTATGTTTGACTTACCTCGTTCAAATAGTTTAGCCGCTAAAGCGTTTGCAAAGTTGAAACAAAAATGTGATTTTTCTCAAAAACCTACGTTTTTCGTGAACACTATTGCCACGTTCCTGGTGGGAGTAGAAGAAAGATTGAAAGCTTTCCTGAAAGCCTTTTAAATTATCAAACCAACGCTTCATGTTTGACTCACCTCGTTCAAATAGTTTAGCCGCTAGAGCGTTTGCAAAGTTGAAACAAAAATGTGATTTTTCTCAAAAACCTACGTTTTTCGTGAACACTATTGCCACGTTCCTGGTTGGAGTAGAAGAATGATTGAAGACTTTTCTGAAAGCCCTCTCAATTATGTAACCAACGCTTCATGTTTGACTCACCTCGTTCAAATAGTTTAGCCGCTAGAGCGTTTGCAAAGTTGAAACAAAAATGTGATTTTTCTCAAAAAGCTACGTTTTTCGTAAACACTATTGCCACGTTCCTGGTTGGAGCAGAAAAATGATTGAAGACTTTTCTGAAAGCCCTCTAAATTATCTAACCAATGCTCTATGTTTGACTCACCTCGTTCAAACAGTTTAGTCGCTAGAGCGTTTGCAAAGTGGAAACAAAAATGTGATTTTTCTCAAAACCTTCGTTTTTCGTGAACACTATTGCCACGTGCCTGGTAGGAGTAGAAGTAATGTTGAAGGCTTTCCTGAAAGCCCTTTAAATTAGCTAACCAATGCCTTATGTTTGATTCACCTCCTTCAAATAGTTTAGCCGCTAGAGCGTTTGCAATGTTGAAACAAAAATGTGATTTTTCTCAAAAACCTACGGTTTGTGAACACTATTGCCACGTTCCTGGCAGGAGTAGAAGAAAGGTTGAAGGCTTTCCTGAAAGCCCTTTAAATTATCTAACCAATGCTATATGTTTGACCCACCTCGTTCCAATAGTTAAGCCGCTAGAGCGTTTGCAAAGTTGAAACAAAAATGTGATTTTTCTCAAAAACCTACGTTTTTTGTGAACTCTATTGCCACGTTCCTGGCAGGAGTAGAAGAAAGATTGAAGGCTTTCTTGAAAGATCTTTAAATTATCTAACAATGCTTTATGTTTGACCCACCTCGTTCTAATAGTTTAACCGCTAGAGCGATTGCAAAGTTGAAAAAAAATGTGACTATTGCCAAGCCCTTTGCAGGAGTAGAAGAAGGATTAAAATATTTCCTGAAAGCCCTTTAAGATATCTAACCAATGCCTTATGTTTGACTCACCTCGTTCACATAGTTTAGCCGCCAGAGCGTTTGCAAAGTTGAAACAAAAATGTGATATTTCCCAAAAACCTACGTTTTTCGTGATCACTATCGCCACGTTCCTGGTAGGAGTAGAAAAAGAATGAAGGCTTTCTTGAAAGATCTTTAAATTATCTAAATAATGCTTCATGTTTGACCCACCTCGTTCTAATAGTTTAGCCGCTAGAGCGATTGCAAAGTTGAAAAAAAATGTGACTATTGCCAAGCCCCTTGCAGAGGTAGAAGAAGGATTAAAATATTTCCTGAAAGCCCTTTAAATTATCTAACCAATGCCTTATGTTTGACCCACCTCGTTCCAATAGTTTATCTGCTAGAGCGTTTGCAAAGTTGAAACAAAAATGTGATTTTTCTCAATAACCTTCGTTTTTCGTGAACAATATTGCCACGTTCCTGGTTGAAGTAGAAGACTGATTGAAGACTTTCCTGAAAGCCTTTTAAATTATCTAACAAATGCTTCATGTTTGACTCACCTCGTTCAAATAGTTTAGCCGCTAGAGCGTTTGCAAAGTTGAAACAAAAATGTGATTTTTCTCAAAAACCTACGTTTTCGTGAACACTATTGCAACGTTCCTGGTTGGAGTAGAAGAAAGGTTGAAGGCTTTCCTGAAAGCCCTTTAAATTACCTAACCAATGCCTTATGTTTGACCCACCTCGTTCCAATAGTTAAGCCGCTAGAGCGTTTGCAAAGTTGAAACAAAAATGTGATTTTTCTCAAAAACCTACGGTTTGTGAACACTATTGCCACGTTCCTGGCAGGAGTAGAAGAAAGATTGAAGGCTTTCCTGAAAGCCCTTTAAATTATCTAACCATTGCTTTATGTTTGACTCACCTCGTTCAAATAGTTTAGCCGCTAGAGCGTTTGCAAAGTTGAAACAAAAATGTGATTTTTCTCAAAAACCTACGGTTTGTGAACACTATTGCCACGTTCCTGGCAGGAGTAGAAGAAAGATTGAAGGCTTTCCTGAAAGCCCTTTAAATTATCTAACCATTGCTTTATGTTTGACTCACCTCGTTCAAATAGTTTAGCCGTTAGAGCGTTTGCAAAGTTGAAACAAAAATGTGATTTTTCTCGAAAACCCACGTTTTTCGTGAACACTATTGCCACGTTCCTGGTAGGAGGAGAAGAAAGATTGAAGGCTTTCCTGAAAGACCTTTAAATTATCTAACCATTGCTTTATGTTTGACTCACCTCGTTCAAATAGTTTAGCCGCTGGAGCGTTTGTAAAGTTGAAACAAAAATGTGATCTTTCTCAATAACCTTCGTTTTTCGTGAAAAATATTGCACGTTCCTGGTAGGAGTAGAAGAAAGATTGAAGTCTGTCTTGAAAGATCTTTAAATTGTCTAACCAATGCCTTATGTTTGACTCAAATCTTTCCAATTGTGTAGCCGCTAGAGCGTTTGCAAAGTGGAAACAAAAGTGTGATTTTTCTCTAAAACCTTCGTTTTTCGTGAACAATATTGCCACGTTCCTGGTAGGAGTAGAAGATTGATTGAAGACTTTTCTGAAAGCACTTTAAATTATCTATCCAATGCCTTATGTTTGACTCACCTCGTTCAAATAGTTTAGCCGCTAAAGCGTTTGCAAAGTTGAAACAAAAATGTGATTTTTCTCAAAAACCTACGTTTTTCGTAAACACTACTGCCACGTTCCTGGTTGGAGCAGAAAAATGATTGAAGACTTTTCTGAAAGCCCTCTAAATTATCTAACCAATGCTCTATGTTTGACTCACCTCGTTCAAATAGTTTAGCCGCTAAAGCGTTTGCAAAGTTGAAACAAAAATGTGATTTTTCTCAAAAACCTACGTTTTTCGTAAACAATATTGCCACGTTCCTGGTAGGAGTAGAAGAATGATTGAAGACTTTTCTGAAAGCCCTCTAAATTATCTAACCAATGCTTTATGTTTGACTCACCTCGTTCAAATAGTTTAGCCGCTAGAGCGTTTGCAAACTTGAAACAAAAATGTGATTTTTCTCCAAAAACCTACGTTTTTTGTGAACACTATTGCCACGTTCCTGGCAGGAGGAGAAGAATGATTGAAGACTTTCCTGAAAGCCTTTTAAATTATCAAACCAACGCTTCATGTTTTACTCACCTCGTTCAAATAGTTTAGCCGCTAGAGCGTTTGCAAAGTTGAAACAAAAATGTGATTTTTCTCAAAAACCTACGTTTTTCGTGAACACTATTGCCACGTTCCTGGTTGGAGTAGAAGAATGATTGAAGACTTTTCTGAAAGCCCTCTCAATTATGTAACCAACGCTTCATGTTTGACTCACCTCGTTCAAATAGTTTAGCCGCTAGAGCGTTTGCAAAGTTGAAACAAAAATGTGATTTTTCTCAAAAAGCTACGTTTTTCGTAAACACTACTGCCACGTTCCTGGTTGGAGCAGAAAAATGATTGAAGACTTTTCTGAAAGCCCTCTAAATTATCTAACCAATGCTCTATGTTTGACTCACCTCGTTCAAACAGTTTAGTCGCTAGAGCGTTTGCAAAGTGGAAACAAAAATGTGATTTTTCTCAAAAACCTTCGTTTTTCGTGAACACTATTGCCACGTGCCTGGTAGGAGTAGAAGTAATGTTGAAGGCTTTCCTGAAAGCCCTTTAAATTAGCTAACCAATGCCTTATGTTTGATTCACCTCCTTCAAATAGTTTAGCCGCTAGAGCGTTTGCAATGTTGAAACAAAAATGTGATTTTTCTCAAAAACCTACGGTTTGTGAACACTATTGCCACGTTCCTGGCAGGAGTAGAAGAAAGGTTGAAGGCTTTCCTGAAAGCCCTTTAAATTATCTAACCAATACTATATGTTTGACCCACCTCGTTCCAATAGTTAAGCCGCTAGAGCGTTTGCAAAGTTGAAACAAAAATGTGATTTTTCTCAAAAACCTACGTTTTTTGTGAACTCTATTGCCACGTTCCTGGCAGGAGTAGAAGAAAGATTGAACGCTTTCTTGAAAGATCTTTAAATTATCTAACAATGCTTTATGTTTGACCCACCTCGTTCTAATAGTTTAACCGCTAGAGCGATTGCAAAGTTGAAAAAAATGTGACTATTGCCAAGCCCTTTGCAGGAGTAGAAGAAGGATTAAAATATTTCCTGAAAGCCCTTTAAGATATCTAACCAATGCCTTATGTTTGACTCACCTCGTTCACATAGTTTAGCCGCCAGAGCGTTTGCAAAGTTGAAACAAAAATGTGATATTTCCCAAAAACCTACGTTTTTCGTGATCACTATCGCCACGTTCCTGGTAGGAGTAGAAAAAGAATGAAGGCTTTCTTGAAAGATCTTTAAATTATCTAAATAATGCTTCATGTTTGACCCACCTCGTTCTAATAGTTTAGCCGCTAGAGCGATTGCAAAGTTGAAAAAAAATGTGACTATTGCCAAGCCCCTTGCAGAGGTAGAAGAAGGATTAAAATATTTCCTGAAAGCCCTTTAAATTATCTAACCAATGCCTTATGTTTGACCCACCTCGTTCCAATAGTTAAGCCGCTAGAGCGTTTGCAAAGTTGAAACAAAAATGTGATTTTTCTCAATAACCTTCGTTTTTCGTGAACAATATTGCCACGTTCCTGGTTGAAGTAGAAGAAAGGTTGAAGGCTTTCCTGAAAGCCCTTTAAATTATCTAACCAATGCCTTATGTTTGACCCACCTCGTTCCAATAGTTAAGCCGCTAGAGCGTTTGCAAAGTTGAAACAAAAATGTGATTTTTCTCAAAAACCTACGGTTTGTGAACACTATTGCCACGTTCCTTGTAGGAGTAGAAGAATGATTGAAGACTTTTCTGAAAGCCCTCTAAATTATCTAACCAATGCTTTATGTTTGACTCACCTCGTTCAAATAGTTTAGCCGCTAGAGCGTTTGCAAAGTTGAAACAAAAATGTGATTTTTCTCAAAAACCTACGTTTTTTGTGAACACTATTGCCACGTTCCTGGCAGGAGGAGAAGAAAGATTAAAGGCTTTCTAGAAAGATCTTTAAATTATCAAACCAACGCTTCATGTTTGACTCACCTCGTTCAAATAGTTTAGCCGCTAGAGCGTTTGCAAAGTTGAAACAAAAATGTGATTTTTCTCAAAAACCTACGGATTGTGAACACTATTGCCACGTTCCTGGCAGGAGTAGAAGAAAGGTTGAAGGCTTTCCTGAAAGCCCTTTAAATTATCTAACCAATGCTTTATGTTCGACTCACCTCGTTCAAATAGTTTAGCCGTTAGAGCGTTTGCAAAGTTGAAACAAAAATGTGATTTTTCTCAAAAACCTACGTTTTCCGTGAACACTATTGCCACGTTCCTGGCAGGAGTAGAAGAAAGATTGAAAGCTTTCCTGAAAGCCCTTTAAATTATCTAACCAATGCCTTATGTTTGACCCACCTCGTTCCAATAGTTAAGCCGCTGCAAAGTTGAAACAAAAATGTGATTTTTCTCAAAAACCTACGGTTTTCGTGAACACTATTGCCACGTTCCTGGTAGAAGTAGAAGAAAGGTTGAAGTCTTTCCTGAAAGCCCTTTAAATTATCTAACCAATGCTTCATGTTTGACTCACCTCGTTCAAATAGTTTAGCCGCTAGAGCGTTTGTAAAGTTGAAACAAAAATGTGATCTTTCTCATTAACCTTCGTTTTTCGAGAACAATATTGCACTTCCTGGTAGGAGTCGAAGAAAGATTGAAGTCTGTCTTGAAAGATCTTTAAATTATCTAACCAACGCTTCATGTTTGACTCACCTCGTTCAAATAGTTTAGCCGCTAGAGCGTTTGCAAAGTTGAAACAAAAATGTGATTTTTCTCAAAAACCTACGTTTTTCGTGAACACTATTGCTACGTTCCTGGTAGGAGGAGAAGAAAGATTGAAGGCTTTCCTGAAAGACCTTTAAATTATCTAACCATTGCTTTATGTTTGACTCACCTCGTTCAAATAGTTTAGCCGCTAGAGCGTTTGCAAAGTTGAAACAAAAATGTGATTTTTCTCAAAAACCTTCGTTTTTCGTGAACACTATTGCCACGTTCCTGGTTGGAGTAGAAGAATGATTGAAGACTTTTCTGAAAGCCCTCTAAATTATCTAACCAATGCTCTATGTTTGACTCACCTCGTTCAAATAGTTTAGTCGCTAGAGCGTTTGCCAAGTGGAAACAAAAATGTGATTTTTCTCAATAACCTTCGTTTTTCGTGAACACTATTGCCTCGTGCCTGGTAGGAGTAGAAGAAAGAAAAGGCTTTCTTGAAAGATCTTTAAATTATCTAACCAATGCTTTATGTTTGACTCACCTCGTTCAAATAGTTTAGCCGTTAGAGCGTTTGCAAAGTTGAAACAAAAATGTGATTTTTCTCGAAAACCCACGTTTTTCGTGAACACTATTGCTACGTTCCTGGTAGGAGGAGAAGAAAGATTGAAGGCTTTCCTGAAAGACCTTTAAATTATCTAACCATTGCTTTATGTTTGACTCACCTCGTTCAAATAGTTTAGCCGCTGGAGCGTTTGTAAAGTTGAAACAAAAATGTGATCTTTCTCAATAACCTTCGTTTTTCGTGAAAAATATTGCACGTTCCTGGTAGGAGTAGAAGAAAGATTGAAGTCTGTCTTGAAAGATCTTTAAATTGTCTAACCAATGCCTTATGTTTGACTCAAATCTTTCCAATTGTGTAGCCGCTAGAGCGTTTGCAAAGTGGAAACAAAAATGTGATTTTTCTCTAAAACCTTCGTTTTTCGTGAACAATATTGCCACGTTCCTGGTAGGAGTAGAAGATTGATTGAAGACTTTTCTGAAAGCCCTTTAAATTATCTAACCATTGCTTTATGTTTGACTCACCTCGTTCAAATAGTTTAGCCGCTAGAGCGTTTGCAAAGTTGAAACAAAGATGTGATTTTTCTCAAAAACCTACGGTTTTCGTGAACACTATTGCCACGTTCCTGGTAGGAGTAGAAGAAAGGTTGAAGGCTTTCCTGAAAGCCCTTTAAATTATATAACCAATGCCTTATGTTTGACTCTCCGCCTTCAAATAGTTTAGCCGCTAGAGCGTTTGCAAAGTTGAAACAAAAATGTGATTTTTCTCAATAACCTTCGTTTTTCGTGAAAACTATTGCCACGTTCCTGGTAGAAGTAGAAGAAAGATTGAAGGCTTTCTTGAAAGATCTTTAAATTATCTAACCAATCCCTTATGTTTGACCCACCTCGTTCCAACAGTTTATCTGCTAGAGCGTTTGCAAAGTTGAAACAAAAATGTGATTTTTCTCAAAAACCTACGGTTTTCGTGAACACTATTGCCACGTTCCTGGTAGGAGTAGAAGAAAGGTTGAAGTCTTTCCTGAAAGCCCTTTAAATTATCTAACCAATCCCTTATGTTTGACCCACCTCGTTCCAACAGTTTATCTGCTAGAGCGTTTGCAAAGTTGAAACAAAAATGTGATTTTTCTCAATAACCTTCGTTTTTCGTGAACAATATTGCCAAGCCCTTTGCAGGAGTAGAAGAAGGATTAAAATCTTTCCTGAAAGCCCTTTAAATTATCTAACCAATGCTTTATGTTTGACTTACCTCGTTCAAATAGTTTAGCCGCTAAAGCGTTTGCAAAGTTGAAACAAAAATGTGATTTTTCTCAAAAACCTACGTTTTTCGTGAACACTATTGCCACGTTCCTGGTGGGAGTAGAAGAAAGATTGAAAGCTTTCCTGAAAGCCTTTTAAATTATCAAACCAACGCTTCATGTTTGACTCACCTCGTTCAAATAGTTTAGCCGCTAGAGCGTTTGCAAAGTTGAAACAAAAATGTGATTTTTCTCAAAAACCTACGTTTTTCGTGAACACTATTGCCACGTTCCTGGTTGGAGTAGAAGAATGATTGAAGACTTTTCTGAAAGCCCTCTCAATTATGTAACCAACGCTTCATGTTTGACTCACCTCGTTCAAATAGTTTAGCCGCTAGAGCGTTTGCAAAGTTGAAACAAAAATGTGATTTTTCTCAAAAAGCTACGTTTTTCGTAAACACTATTGCCACGTTCCTGGTTGGAGCAGAAAAATGATTGAAGACTTTTCTGAAAGCCCTCTAAATTATCTAACCAATGCTCTATGTTTGACTCACCTCGTTCAAACAGTTTAGTCGCTAGAGCGTTTGCAAAGTGGAAACAAAAATGTGATTTTTCTCAAAAACCTTCGTTTTTCGTGAACACTATTGCCACGTGCCTGGTAGGAGTAGAAGTAATGTTGAAGGCTTTCCTGAAAGCCCTTTAAATTAGCTAACCAATGCCTTATGTTTGATTCACCTCCTTCAAATAGTTTAGCCGCTAGAGCGTTTGCAATGTTGAAACAAAAATGTGATTTTTCTCAAAAACCTACGGTTTGTGAACACTATTGCCACGTTCCTGGCAGGAGTAGAAGAAAGGTTGAAGGCTTTCCTGAAAGCCCTTTAAATTATCTAACCAATGCTATATGTTTGACCCACCTCGTTCCAATAGTTAAGCCGCTAGAGCGTTTGCAAAGTTGAAACAAAAATGTGATTTTTCTCAAAAACCTACGTTTTTTGTGAACTCTATTGCCACGTTCCTGGCAGGAGTAGAAGAAAGATTGAAGGCTTTCTTGAAAGATCTTTAAATTATCTAACAATGCTTTATGTTTGACCCACCTCGTTCTAATAGTTTAACCGCTAGAGCGATTGCAAAGTTGAAAAAAAATGTGACTATTGCCAAGCCCTTTGCAGGAGTAGAAGAAGGATTAAAATATTTCCTGAAAGCCCTTTAAGATATCTAACCAATGCCTTATGTTTGACTCACCTCGTTCACATAGTTTAGCCGCCAGAGCGTTTGCAAAGTTGAAACAAAAATGTGATATTTCCCAAAAACCTACGTTTTTCGTGATCACTATCGCCACGTTCCTGGTAGGAGTAGAAAAAGAATGAAGGCTTTCTTGAAAGATCTTTAAATTATCTAAATAATGCTTCATGTTTGACCCACCTCGTTCTAATAGTTTAGCCGCTAGAGCGATTGCAAAGTTGAAAAAAAATGTGACTATTGCCAAGCCCCTTGCAGAGGTAGAAGAAGGATTAAAATATTTCCTGAAAGCCCTTTAAATTATCTAACCAATGCCTTATGTTTGACCCACCTCGTTCCAATAGTTTATCTGCTAGAGCGTTTGCAAAGTTGAAACAAAAATGTGATTTTTCTCAATAACCTTCGTTTTTCGTGAACAATATTGCCACGTTCCTGGTTGAAGTAGAAGACTGATTGAAGACTTTCCTGAAAGCCTTTTAAATTATCTAACAAATGCTTCATGTTTGACTCACCTCGTTCAAATAGTTTAGCCGCTAGAGCGTTTGCAAAGTTGAAACAAAAATGTGATTTTTCTCAAAAACCTACGTTTTCGTGAACACTATTGCAACGTTCCTGGTTGGAGTAGAAGAAAGGTTGAAGGCTTTCCTGAAAGCCCTTTAAATTACCTAACCAATGCCTTATGTTTGACCCACCTCGTTCCAATAGTTAAGCCGCTAGAGCGTTTGCAAAGTTGAAACAAAAATGTGATTTTTCTCAAAAACCTACGGTTTGTGAACACTATTGCCACGTTCCTGGCAGGAGTAGAAGAAAGATTGAAGGCTTTCCTGAAAGCCCTTTAAATTATCTAACCATTGCTTTATGTTTGACTCACCTCGTTCAAATAGTTTAGCCGCTAGAGCGTTTGCAAAGTTGAAACAAAAATGTGATTTTTCTCAATAACCTACGTTTTTCGTGAACAATATTGCCACGTTCCTGGTTGAAGTAGAAGACTGATTGAAGACTTTCCTGAAAGCCTTTTAAATTATCTAACCAATGCTTCATGTTTGACTCACCTCGTTCAAATAGTTTAGCCGCTAGAGCGTTTGCAAAGTTGAAACAAAAATGTGATTTTTCTCAAAAACCTACGTTTTCGTGAACACTATTGCAACGTTCCTGGTTGGAGTAGAAGAAAGGTTGAAGGCTTTCCTGAAAGCCCTTTAAATTACCTAACCAATGCCTTATGTTTGACCCACCTCGTTCCAATAGTTAAGCCGCTAGAGCGTTTGCAAAGTTGAAACAAAAATGTGATTTTTCTCAAAAACCTACGGTTTGTGAACACTATTGCCACGTTCCTGGCAGGAGTAGAAGAAAGGTTGAAGGCTTTCCTGAAAGCCCTTTAAATTATCTAACCAATGCTTTATGTTCGACTCACCTCGTTCAAATAGTTTAGCCGTTAGAGCGTTTGCAAAGTTGAAACAAAAATGTGATTTTTCTCAAAAACCTACGTTTTTTGTGAACACTATTGCCACGTTCCTGGCAGGAGTAGAAGATTGATTGAAGACTTTTCTGAAAGCACTTTAAATTATCTATCCAATGCCTTATGTTTAACTCACCTCGTTCAAATAGTTTAGCCGCTAAAGCGTTTGCAAAGTTGAAACAAAAATGTGATTTTTCTCAAAAACCTACGTTTTCCGTGAACACTATTGCCACGTTCCTGGCAGGAGTAGAAGAAAGATTGAAAGCTTTCCTGAAAGCCCTTTAAATTATCTAACCAATGCCTTATGTTTGACCCACCTCGTTCCAATAGTTAAGCCGCTGCAAAGTTGAAACAAAAATGTGATTTTTCTGAAAAACCTACGGTTTTCGTGAACACTATTGCCACGTTCCTGGTAGGAGTAGAAGAAAGGTTGAAGTCTTTCCTGAAAGCCCTTTAAATTATCTAACCAATGCTTCATGTTTGACTCACCTCGTTCAAATAGTTTAGCCGCTAGAGCGTTTGTAAAGTTGAAACAAAAATGTGATCTTTCTCATTAACCTTCGTTTTTCGAGAACAATATTGCACTTCCTGGTAGGAGTCGAAGAAAGATTGAAGTCTGTCTTGAAAGATCTTTAAATTATCTAACCAACGCTTCATGTTTGACTCACCTCGTTCAAATAGTTTAGCCGCTAGAGCGTTTGCAAAGTTGAAACAAAAATGTGATTTTTCTCAAAAACCTACGTTTTTCGTGAACACTATTGCCACGTTCCTGGCAGGAGTAGAAGAAAGATTGAAGGCTTTCCTGAAAGCCCTTTAAATTATCTAACCAATACTATATGTTTGACCCACCTCGTTCCAATAGTTAAGCCGCTAGAGCGTTTGCAAAGTTGAAACAAAAATGTGATTTTTCTCAAAAACCTACGTTTTTTGTGAACTCTATTGCCACGTTCCTGGCAGGAGTAGAAGAAAGATTGAAGGCTTTCTTGAAAGATCTTTAAATTATCTAACAATGCTTTATGTTTGACCCACCTCGTTCTAATAGTTTAACCGCTAGAGCGATTGCAAAGTTGAAAAAAAATGTGACTATTGCCAAGCCCTTTGCAGGAGTAGAAGAAGGATTAAAATATTTCCTGAAAGCCCTTTAAGATATCTAACCAATGCCTTATGTTTGACTCACCTCGTTCACATAGTTTAGCCGCCAGAGCGTTTGCAAAGTTGAAACAAAAATGTGATATTTCCCAAAAACCTACGTTTTTCGTGATCACTATCGCCACGTTCCTGGTAGGAGTAGAAAAAGAATGAAGGCTTTCTTGAAAGATCTTTAAATTATCTAAATAATGCTTCATGTTTGACCCACCTCGTTCTAATAGTTTAGCCGCTAGAGCGATTGCAAAGTTGAAAAAAAATGTGACTATTGCCAAGCCCCTTGCAGAGGTAGAAGAAGGATTAAAATATTTCCTGAAAGCCCTTTAAATTATCTAACCAATGCCTTATGTTTGACCCACCTCGTTCCAATAGTTTATCTGCTAGAGCGTTTGCAAAGTTGAAACAAAAATATGATTTTTCTCAATAACCTTCGTTTTTCGTGAACAATATTGCCACGTTCCTGGTTGAAGTAGAAGACTGATTGAAGACTTTCCTGAAAGCCTTTTAAATTATCTAACAAATGCTTCATGTTTGACTCACCTCGTTCAAATAGTTTAGCCGCTAGAGCGTTTGCAAAGTTGAAACAAAAATGTGATTTTTCTCAAAAACCTACGTTTTCGTGAACACTATTGCAACGTTCCTGGTTGGAGTAGAAGAAAGGTTGAAGGCTTTCCTGAAAGCCCTTTAAATTACCTAACCAATGCCTTATGTTTGACCCACCTCGTTCCAATAGTTAAGCCGCTAGAGCGTTTGCAAAGTTGAAACAAAAATGTGATTTTTCTCAAAAACCTACGGTTTGTGAACACTATTGCCACGTTCCTGGCAGGAGTAGAAGAAAGATTGACGGCTTTCCTGAAAGCCCTTTAAATTATCTAACCATTGCTTTATGTTTGACTCACCTCGTTTAAATAGTTTAGCCGCTAGAGCGTTTGCAAAGTTGAAACAAAAATGTGATTTTTCTCAAAAACCTACGGTTTGTGAACACTATTGCCACGTTCCTGGTAGGAGGAGAAGAAAGATTGAAGGCTTTCCTGAAAGACCTTTAAATTATCTAACCATTGCTTTATGTTTGACTCACCTCGTTCAAATAGTTTAGCCGCTGGAGCGTTTGTAAAGTTGAAACAAAAATGTGATCTTTCTCAATAACCTTCGTTTTTCGTGAAAAATATTGCACGTTCCTGGTAGGAGTAGAAGAAAGATTGAAGTCTGTCTTGAAAGATCTTTAAATTGTCTAACCAATGCCTTATGTTTGACTCAAATCTTTCCAATTGTGTAGCCGCTAGAGCGTTTGCAAAGTGGAAACAAAAGTGTGATTTTTCTCTAAAACCTTCGTTTTTCGTGAACAATATTGCCACGTTCCTGGTTGGAGCAGAAAAATGATTGAAGACTTTTCTGAAAGCCCTCTAAATTATCTATCCAATGCCTTATGTTTGACTCACCTCGTTCAAATAGTTTAGCCGCTAAAGCGTTTGCAAAGTTGAAACAAAAATGTGATTTTTCTCAAAAACCTACGTTTTTCGTAAACACTACTGCCACGTTCCTGGTTGGAGCAGAAAAATGATTGAAGACTTTTCTGAAAGCCCTCTAAATTATCTAACCAATGCTCTATGTTTGACTCACCTCGTTCAAATAGTTTAGCCGCTAAAGCGTTTGCAAAGTTGAAACAAAAATGTGATTTTTCTCAAAAACCTACGTTTTTCGTAAACAATATTGCCACGTTCCTGGTAGGAGTAGAAGAATGATTGAAGACTTTTCTGAAAGCCCTCTAAATTATCTAACCAATGCTTTATGTTTGACTCACCTCGTTCAAATAGTTTAGCCGCTAGAGCGTTTGCAAACTTGAAACAAAAATGTGATTTTTCTCCAAAAACCTACGTTTTTTGTGAACACTATTGCCACGTTCCTGGCAGGAGGAGAAGAATGATTGAAGACTTTCCTGAAAGCCTTTTAAATTATCTAACCAATGCTTTATGTTTGACTCACCTCGTTCAAATAGTTTAGCCGCTAGAGCGTTTGCAAACTTGAAACAAAAATGTGATTTTTCTCCAAAAACCTACGTTTTTTGTGAACACTATTGCCACGTTCCTGGCAGGAGGAGAAGAATGATTGAAGACTTTCCTGAAAGCCTTTTAAATTATCAAACCAACGCTTCATGTTTTACTCACCTCGTTCAAATAGTTTAGCCGCTAGAGCGTTTGCAAAGTTGAAACAAAAATGTGATTTTTCTCAAAAACCTACGTTTTTCGTGAACACTATTGCCACGTTCCTGGTTGGAGTAGAAGAATGATTGAAGACTTTTCTGAAAGCCCTCTCAATTATGTAACCAACGCTTCATGTTTGACTCACCTCGTTCAAATAGTTTAGCCGCTAGAGCGTTTGCAAAGTTGAAACAAAAATGTGATTTTTCTCAAAAAGCTACGTTTTTCGTAAACACTACTGCCACGTTCCTGGTTGGAGCAGAAAAATGATTGAAGACTTTTCTGAAAGCCCTCTAAATTATCTAACCAATGCTCTATGTTTGACTCACCTCGTTCAAACAGTTTAGTCGCTAGAGCGTTTGCAAAGTGGAAACAAAAATGTGATTTTTCTCAAAAACCTTCGTTTTTCGTGAACACTATTGCCACGTGCCTGGTAGGAGTAGAAGTAATGTTGAAGGCTTTCCTGAAAGCCCTTTAAATTAGCTAACCAATGCCTTATGTTTGATTCACCTCCTTCAAATAGTTTAGCCGCTAGAGCGTTTGCAATGTTGAAACAAAAATGTGATTTTTCTCAAAAACCTACGGTTTGTGAACACTATTGCCACGTTCCTGGCAGGAGTAGAAGAAAGGTTGAAGGCTTTCCTGAAAGCCCTTTAAATTATCTAACCAATACTATATGTTTGACCCACCTCGTTCCAATAGTTAAGCCGCTAGAGCGTTTGCAAAGTTGAAACAAAAATGTGATTTTTCTCAAAAACCTACGTTTTTTGTGAACTCTATTGCCACGTTCCTGGCAGGAGTAGAAGAAAGATTGAAGGCTTTCTTGAAAGATCTTTAAATTATCTAACAATGCTTTATGTTTGACCCACCTCGTTCTAATAGTTTAACCGCTAGAGCGATTGCAAAGTTGAAAAAAAATGTGACTATTGCCAAGCCCTTTGCAGGAGTAGAAAAAGGATTAAAATATTTCCTGAAAGCCCTTTAAGATATCTAACCAATGCCTTATGTTTGACTCACCTCGTTCACATAGTTTAGCCGCCAGAGCGTTTGCAAAGTTGAAACAAAAATGTGATATTTCCCAAAAACCTACGTTTTTCGTGATCACTATCGCCACGTTCCTGGTAGGAGTAGAAAAAGAATGAAGGCTTTCTTGAAAGATCTTTAAATTATCTAAATAATGCTTCATGTTTGACCCACCTCGTTCTAATAGTTTAGCCGCTAGAGCGATTGCAAAGTTGAAAAAAAATGTGACTATTGCCAAGCCCCTTGCAGAGGTAGAAGAAGGATTAAAATATTTCCTGAAAGCCCTTTAAATTATCTAACCAATGCCTTATGTTTGACTCACCTCGTTCAAATAGTTTAGCCGCTAGAGCGTTTGCAAAGTTGAAACAAAAATGTGATTTTTCTCAAAAACCTACGTTTTCGTGAACACTATAGCAACGTTCCTGGTTGGAGTAGAAGAAAGGTTGAAGGCTTTCCTGAAAGCCCTTTAAATTACCTAACCAATGCCTTATGTTTGACCCACCTCGTTCCAATAGTTAAGCCGCTAGAGCGTTTGCAAAGTTGAAACAAAAATGTGATTTTTCTCAAAAACCTACGTTTTCGTGAACACTATTGCAACGTTCCTGGTTGGAGTAGAAGAAAGGTTGAAGGCTTTCCTGAAAGCCCTTTAAATTACCTAACCAATGCCTTATGTTTGACCCACCTCGTTCCAATAGTTAAGCCGCTAGAGCGTTTGCAAAGTTGAAACAAAAATGTGATTTTTCTCAAAAACCTACGGTTTGTGAACACTATTGCCACGTTCCTGGTTGAAGTAGAAGACTGATTGAAGACTTTCCTGAAAGCCTTTTAAATTATCTAACAAATGCTTCATGTTTGACTCACCTCGTTCAAATAGTTTAGCCGCTAGAGCGTTTGCAAAGTTGAAACAAAAATGTGATTTTTCTCAAAAACCTACGTTTTCGTGAACACTATTGCAACGTTCCTGGTTGGAGTAGAAGAAAGGTTGAAGGCTTTCCTGAAAGCCCTTTAAATTACCTAACCAATGCCTTATGTTTGACCCACCTCGTTCCAATAGTTAAGCCGCTAGAGCGTTTGCAAAGTTGAAACAAAAATGTGATTTTTCTCAAAAACCTACGGTTTGTGAACACTATTGCCACGTTCCTGGCAGGAGTAGAAGAAAGATTGAAGGCTTTCCTGAAAGCCCTTTAAATTATCTAACCATTGCTTTATGTTTGACTCACCTCGTTTAAATAGTTTAGCCGCTAGAGCGTTTGCAAAGTTGAAACAAAAATGTGATTTTTCTCAAAAACCTACGGTTTGTGAACACTATTGCCACGTTCCTGGTAGGAGGAGAAGAAAGATTGAAGGCTTTCCTGAAAGACCTTTAAATTATCTAACAATGCTTTATGTTTGACCCACCTCGTTCTAATAGTTTAACCGCTAGAGCGATTGCAAAGTTGAAAAAAAATGTGACTATTGCCAAGCCCTTTGCAGGAGTAGAAGAAGGATTAAAATATTTCCTGAAAGCCCTTTAAGATATCTAACCAATGCCTTATGTTTGACTCACCTCGTTCACATAGTTTAGCCGCCAGAGCGTTTGCAAAGTTGAAACAAAAATGTGATATTTCCCAAAAACCTACGTTTTTCGTGATCACTATCGCCACGTTCCTGGTAGGAGTAGAAAAAGAATGAAGGCTTTCTTGAAAGATCTTTAAATTATCTAAATAATGCTTCATGTTTGACCCACCTCGTTCTAATAGTTTAGCCGCTAGAGCGATTGCAAAGTTGAAAAAAAATGTGACTATTGCCAAGCCCCTTGCAGAGGTAGAAGAAGGATTAAAATATTTCCTGAAAGCCCTTTAAATTATCTAACCAATGCCTTATGTTTGACTCACCTCGTTCAAATAGTTTAGCCGCTAGAGCGTTTGCAAAGTTGAAACAAAAATGTGATTTTTCTCAAAAACCTACGTTTTCGTGAACACTATTGCAACGTTCCTGGTTGGAGTAGAAGAAAGGTTGAAGGCTTTCCTGAAAGCCCTTTAAATTACCTAACCAATGCCTTATGTTTGACCCACCTCGTTCCAATAGTTAAGCCGCTAGAGCGTTTGCAAAGTTGAAACAAAAATGTGATTTTTCTCAAAAACCTACGGTTTGTGAACACTATTGCCACGTTCCTGGCAGGAGTAGAAGAAAGATTGAAGGCTTTCCTGAAAGCCCTTTAAATTATCTAACCATTGCTTTATGTTTGACTCACCTCGTTCAAATAGTTTAGCCGCTAGAGCGTTTGCAAAGTTGAAACAAAAATGTGATTTTTCTCAATAACCTTCGTTTTTCGTAAACAATATTGCCACGTTCCTTGTAGGAGTAGAAGAATGATTGAAGACTTTTCTGAAAGCCCTCTAAATTATCTAACCAATGCTTTATGTTTGACTCACGTCGTTCAAATAGTTTAGCCGCTAGAGCGTTTGCAAAGTTGAAACAAAAATGTGATTTTTCTCAAAAACCTACGTTTTTTGTGAACACTATTGCCACGTTCCTGGCAGGAGGAGAAGAAAGATTAAAGGCTTTCTAGAAAGATCTTTAAATTATCAAACCAACGCTTCATGTTTGACTCACCTCGTTCAAATAGTTTAGCCGCTAGAGCGTTTGCAAAGTTGAAACAAAAATGTGATTTTTCTCAAAAACCTACGGATTGTGAACACTATTGCCACGTTCCTGGCAGGAGTAGAAGAAAGGTTGAAGGCTTTCCTGAAAGCCCTTTAAATTATCTAACCAATGCTTTATGTTCGACTCACCTCGTTCAAATAGTTTAGCCGTTAGAGCGTTTGCAAAGTTGAAACAAAAATGTGATTTTTCTCAAAAACCTACGTTTTCCGTGAACACTATTGCCACGTTCCTGGCAGGAGTAGAAGAAAGATTGAAAGCTTTCCTGAAAGCCCTTTAAATTATCTAACCAATGCCTTATGTTTGACCCACCTCGTTCCAATAGTTAAGCCGCTGCAAAGTTGAAACAAAAATGTGATTTTTCTCAAAAACCTACTGTTTTCGTGAACACTATTGCCACGTTCCTGGTAGGAGTAGAAGAAAGGTTGAAGTCTTTCCTGAAAGCCCTTTAAATTATCTAACCAATGCTTCATGTTTGACTCACCTCGTTCAAATAGTTTAGCCGCTAGAGCGTTTGTAAAGTTGAAAAAAAATGTGACTATTGCCAAGCCCCTTGCAGAGGTAGAAGAAGGATTAAAATATTTCCTGAAAGCCCTTTAAATTATCTAACCAATGCCTTATGTTTGACCCACCTCGTTCCAATAGTTTATCTGCTAGAGCGTTTGCAAAGTTGAAACAAAAATATGATTTTTCTCAATAACCTTCGTTTTTCGTGAACAATATTGCCACGTTCCTGGTTGAAGTAGAAGACTGATTGAAGACTTTCCTGAAAGCCTTTTAAATTATCTAACAAATGCTTCATGTTTGACTCACCTCGTTCAAATAGTTTAGCCGCTAGAGCGTTTGCAAAGTTGAAACAAAAATGTGATTTTTCTCAAAAACCTACGTTTTTTGTGAACTCTATTGCCACGTTCCTGGCAGGAGTAGAAGAAAGATTGAAGGCTTTCTTGAAAGATCTTTAAATTATCTAACAATGCTTTATGTTTGACCCACCTCGTTCTAATAGTTTAACCGCTAGAGCGATTGCAAAGTTGAAAAAAAATGTGACTATTGCCAAGCCCTTTGCAGGAGTAGAAAAAGGATTAAAATATTTCCTGAAAGCCCTTTAAGATATCTAACCAATGCCTTATGTTTGACTCACCTCGTTCACATAGTTTAGCCGCCAGAGCGTTTGCAAAGTTGAAACAAAAATGTGATATTTCCCAAAAACCTACGTTTTTCGTGATCACTATCGCCACGTTCCTGGTAGGAGTAGAAAAAGAATGAAGGCTTTCTTGAAAGATCTTTAAATTATCTAAATAATGCTTCATGTTTGACCCACCTCGTTCTAATAGTTTAGCCGCTAGAGCGATTGCAAAGTTGAAAAAAAATGTGACTATTGCCAAGCCCCTTGCAGAGGTAGAAGAAGGATTAAAATATTTCCTGAAAGCCCTTTAAATTATCTAACCAATGCTTTATGTTTGACTCACCTCGTTCCAATAGTTTATCTGCTAGAGCGTTTGCAAAGTTGAAACAAAAATATGATTTTTCTCAATAACCTTCGTTTTTCGTGAACAATATTGCCACGTTCCTGGTTGAAGTAGAAGACTGATTGAAGACTTTCCTGAAAGCCTTTTAAATTATCTAACAAATGCTTCATGTTTGACTCACCTCGTTCAAATAGTTTAGCCGCTAAAGCGTTTGCAAAGTTGAAACAAAAATGTGATTTTTCTCAAAAACCTACGTTTTTCGTAAACAATATTGCCACGTTCCTGGTAGGAGTAGAAGAATGATTGAAGACTTTTCTGAAAGCCCTCTAAATTATCTAACCAATGCTTTATGTTTGACTCACCTCGTTCAAATAGTTTAGCCGCTAGAGCGTTTGCAAACTTGAAACAAAAATGTGATTTTTCTCCAAAAACCTACGTTTTTTGTGAACACTATTGCCACGTTCCTGGCAGGAGGAGAAGAATGATTGAAGACTTTCCTGAAAGCCTTTTAAATTATCAAACCAACGCTTCATGTTTTACTCACCTCGTTCAAATAGTTTAGCCGCTAGAGCGTTTGCAAAGTTGAAACAAAAATGTGATTTTTCTCAAAAACCTACGTTTTTCGTGAACACTATTGCCACGTTCCTGGTTGGAGTAGAAGAATGATTGAAGACTTTTCTGAAAGCCCTCTCAATTATGTAACCAACGCTTCATGTTTGACTCACCTCGTTCAAATAGTTTAGCCACTAGAGCGTTTGCAAAGTTGAAACAAAAATGTGATTTTTCTCAAAAAGCTACGTTTTTCGTAAACACTACTGCCACGTTCCTGGTTGGAGCAGAAAAATGATTGAAGACTTTTCTGAAAGCCCTCTAAATTATCTAACCAATGCTCTATGTTTGACTCACCTCGTTCAAACAGTTTAGTCGCTAGAGCGTTTGCAAAGTTGAAACAAAAATGTGATTTTTCTCAAAAACCTACGGTTTTCGTGAACACTATTGCCACGTTCCTGGTAGGAGTAGAAGTAATGTTGAAGGCTTTCCTGAAAGCCCTTTAAATTATCTAACCAATGCCTTATGTTTGATTCACCTCCTTCAAATAGTTTAGCCGCTAGAGCGTTTGCAATGTTGAAACAAAAATGTGATTTTTCTCAAAAACCTACGGTTTGTGAACACTATTGCCACGTTCCTGGCAGGAGTAGAAGAAAGGTTGAAGGCTTTCCTGAAAGCCCTTTAAATTATCTAACCAATACTATATGTTTGACCCACCTCGTTCCAATAGTTAAGCCGCTAGAGCGTTTGCAAAGTTGAAACAAAAATGTGATTTTTCTCAAAAACCTACGTTTTTTGTGAACTCTATTGCCACGTTCCTGGCAGGAGTAGAAGAAAGATTGAAGGCTTTCTTGAAAGATCTTTAAATTATCTAACAATGCTTTATGTTTGACCCACCTCGTTCTAATAGTTTAACCGCTAGAGCGATTGCAAAGTTGAAAAAAAATGTGACTATTGCCAAGCCCTTTGCAGGAGTAGAAAAAGGATTAAAATATTTCCTGAAAGCCCTTTAAGATATCTAACCAATGCCTTATGTTTGACTCACCTCGTTCAAATAGTTTAGCCGCTAGAGCGTTTGCAAAGTTGAAACAAAAATGTGATTTTTCTCAAAAAGCTACGTTTTTCGTGAACACTATTGCCACGTTCCTGGTAGGAGTAGAAAAAGAATGAAGGCTTTCTTGAAAGATCTTTAAATTATCTAAATAATGCTTCATGTTTGACCCACCTCGTTCTAATAGTTTAGCCGCTAGAGCGATTGCAAAGTTGAAAAAAATGTGACTATTGCCAAGCCCCTTGCAGGAGTAGAAGAAGGATTAAAATATTTCCTGAAAGCCCTTTAAATTATCTAACCAATGCCTTATGTTTGACTCACCTCGTTCACATAGTTTAGCCGCTAGAGCGTTTGCAAAGTTGAAACAAAAATGTGATTTTTCTCAAAAACCTACGTTTTTCGTGAACACTATTGCCACGTTCCTGGTTGGAGTAGAAGAAAGGTTGAAGGCTTTCCTGAAAGCCCTTTAAATTATCTAACCAATGCTTTATGTTTGACCCACCTCGTTCCAATAGTTAAGCCGCTGCAAAGTTGAAACAAAAATGTGATTTTTCTCAAAAACCTACGGTTTGTGAACACTATTGCCACGTTCCTGGCAGGAGTAGAAGAAAGATTGAAGGCTTTCCTGAAAGCCCTTTAAATTATCTAACCATTGCTTTATGTTTGACTCACCTCGTTCAAATAGTTTAGCCGCTAGAGCGTTTGCAAAGTTGAAACAAAAATGTGATTTTTCTCAATAACCTTCGTTTTTCGTAAACAATATTGCCACGTTCCTGGTAGGAGTAGAAGAATGATTGAAGACTTTTCTGAAAGCCCTCTAAATTATCTAACCAATGCTTTATGTTTGACTCACGTCGTTCAAATAGTTTAGCCGCTAGAGCGTTTGCAAAGTTGAAACAAAAATGTGATTTTTCTCAAAAACCTACGTTTTTTGTGAACACTATTGCCACGTTCCTGGCAGGAGGAGAAGAAAGATTAAAGGCTTTCTAGAAAGATCTTTAAATTATCAAACCAACGCTTCATGTTTGACTCACCTCGTTCAAATAGTTTAGCCGCTAGAGCGTTTGCAAAGTTGAAACAAAAATGTGATTTTTCTCAAAAACCTACGGATTGTGAACACTATTGCCACGTTCCTGGCAGGAGTAGAAGAAAGGTTGAAGGCTTTCCTGAAAGCCCTTTAAATTATCTAACCAATGCTTTATGTTCGACTCACCTCGTTCAAATAGTTTAGCCGTTAGAGCGTTTGCAAAGTTGAAACAAAAATGTGATTTTTCTCAAAAACCTACGTTTTCCGTGAACACTATTGCCACGTTCCTGGCAGGAGTAGAAGAAAGATTGAAAGCTTTCCTGAAAGCCCTTTAAATTATCTAACCAATGCCTTATGTTTGACCCACCTCGTTCCAATAGTTAAGCCGCTGCAAAGTTGAAACAAAAATGTGATTTTTCTCAAAAACCTACGGTTTTCGTGAACACTATTGCCACGTTCCTGGTAGGAGTAGAAGAAAGGTTGAAGTCTTTCCTGAAAGCCCTTTAAATTATCTAACCAATGCTTCATGTTTGACTCACCTCGTTCAAATAGTTTAGCCGCTAGAGCGTTTGTAAAGTTGAAACAAAAATGTGATCTTTCTCATTAACCTTCGTTTTTCGAGAACAATATTGCACTTCCTGGTAGGAGTCGAAGAAAGATTGAAGTCTGTCTTGAAAGATCTTTAAATTATCTAACCAACGCTTCATGTTTGACTCACCTCGTTCAAATAGTTTAGCCGCTAGAGCGTTTGCAAAGTTGAAACAAAAATGTGATTTTTCTCAAAAACCTACGTTTTTCGTGAACACTATTGCTACGTTCCTGGTAGGAGGAGAAGAAAGATTGAAGGCTTTCCTGAAAGACCTTTAAATTATCTAACCATTGCTTTATGTTTGACTCACCTCGTTCAAATAGTTTAGCCGCTAGAGCGTTTGCAAAGTTGAAACAAAAATGTGATTTTTCTCAAAAACCTTCGTTTTTCGTGAACACTATTGCCACGTTCCTGGTTGGAGTAGAAGAATGATTGAAGACTTTTCTGAAAGCCCTCTAAATTATCTAACCAATGCTCTATGTTTGACTCACCTCGTTCAAACAGTTTAGTCGCTAGAGCGTTTGCCAAGTGGAAACAAAAATGTGATTTTTCTCAATAACCTTCGTTTTTCGTGAACACTATTGCCTCGTGCCTGGTAGGAGTAGAAGAAAGAAAAGGCTTTCTTGAAAGATCTTTAAATTATCTAACCAATGCTTTATGTTTGACTCACCTCGTTCAAATAGTTTAGCCGTTAGAGCGTTTGCAAAGTTGAAACAAAAATGTGATTTTTCTCGAAAACCCACGTTTTTCGTGAACACTATTGCTACGTTCCTGGTAGGAGGAGAAGAAAGATTGAAGGCTTTCCTGAAAGACCTTTAAATTATCTAACCATTGCTTTATGTTTGACTCACCTCGTTCAAATAGTTTAGCCGCTGGAGCGTTTGTAAAGTTGAAACAAAAATGTGATCTTTCTCAATAACCTTCGTTTTTCGTGAAAAATATTGCACGTTCCTGGTAGGAGTAGAAGAAAGATTGAAGTCTGTCTTGAAAGATCTTTAAATTGTCTAACCAATGCCTTATGTTTGACTCAAATCTTTCCAATTGTGTAGCCGCTAGAGCGTTTGCAAAGTGGAAACAAAAATGTGATTTTTCTCTAAAACCTTCGTTTTTCGTGAACAATATTGCCACGTTCCTGGTAGGAGTAGAAGATTGATTGAAGACTTTTCTGAAAGCACTTTAAATTATCTATCCAATGCCTTATGTTTGACTCACCTCGTTCAAATAGTTTAGCCGCTAAAGCGTTTGCAAAGTTGAAACAAAAATGTGATTTTTCTCAAAAACCTACGTTTTTCGTGAACACTATTGCCACGTTCCTGGTAGGAGTAGAAGAAAGGTTGAAGGCTTTCCTGAAAGCCCTTTAAATTATATAACCAATGCCTTATGTTTGACTCTCCGCCTTCAAATAGTTTAGCCGCTAGAGCGTTTGCAAAGTTGAAACAAAAATGTGATTTTTCTCAATAACCTTCGTTTTTCGTGAAAACTATTGCCACGTTCCTGGTAGAAGTAGAAGAAAGATTGAAGGCTTTCTTGAAAGATCTTTAAATTATCTAACCAATCCCTTATGTTTGACCCACCTCGTTCCAACAGTTTATCTGCTAGAGCGTTTGCAAAGTTGAAACAAAAATGTGATTTTTCTCAATAACCTTCGTTTTTCGTAAACAATATTGCCACGTTCCTGGTAGGAGTAGAAGAATGATTGAAGACTTCCCTGAAAGCCCTTTAAATTATCTAACCAATCCCTTATGTTTGACTCACCTCGTTCCAACAGTTTATCTGCTAGAGAGTTTGCAAAGTTGAAACAAAAATGTGATTTTTCTCAATAACCTTCGTTTTTCGTGAACAATATTGCCAAGCCCTTTGCAGGAGTAGAAGAAGGATTAAAATCTTTCCTGAAAGCCCTTTAAATTATCTAACCAATGCCTTATGTTTGACTTACCTCGTTCAAATAGTTTAGCCGCTAAAGCGTTTGCAAAGTTGAAACAAAAATGTGATTTTTCTCAAAAACCTACGTTTTTCGTGAACACTATTGCCACGTTCCTGGCAGGAGTAGAAGAAAGATTGAAAACTTTCCTGAAAGCCCTTTAAATTATCTAACCAACGCTTCATGTTTGACTCACCTCGTTCAAATAGTTTAGCCGCTAGAGCGTTTGCAAAGTTGAAACAAAGATGTGATTTTTCTCAAAAACCTACGTTTTTCGTGAACACTATTGCCACGTTCCTGGTTGGAGTAGAAGAATGATTGAAGACTTTTCTGAAAGCCCTCTCAATTATGTAACCAACGCTTCATGTTTGACTCACCTCGTTCAAATAGTTTAGCCGCTAGAGCGTTTGCAAAGTTGAAACAAAAATGTGATTTTTCTCAAAAAGCTACGTTTTTCGTAAACACTATTGCCACGTTCCTGGTTGGAGCAGAAAAATGATTGAAGACTTTTCTGAAAGCCCTCTAAATTATCTAACCAATGCTCTATGTTTGACTCACCTCGTTCAAACAGTTTAGTCGCTAGAGCGTTTGCAAAGTGGAAACAAAAATGTGATTTTTCTCAAAAACCTTCGTTTTTCGTGAACACTATTGCCACGTGCCTGGTAGGAGTAGAAGTAATGTTGAAGGCTTTCCTGAAAGCCCTTTAAATTAGCTAACCAATGCCTTATGTTTGATTCACCTCCTTCAAATAGTTTAGCCGCTAGAGCGTTTGCAAAGTTGAAACAAAAATGTGATTTTTCTCAAAAACCTACGATTTTCGTGAACACTATTGCCACGTTCCTGGCAGGAGTAGAAGAAAGGTTGAAGGCTTTCTAGAAAGATCTTTAAATTATCTAACCAATGCTTCATGTTTGACTCACCTCGTTCAAATAGTTTAGCCGCTAGAGCGTTTGCAAAGTTGAAACAAAAATGTGATTTTTCTCAAAAACCTACGGTTTTCGTGAACACTATTGCCACGTTCCTGGCAGGAGTAGAAGAAAGGTTGAAGGCTTTCCTGAAAGCCCTTTAAATTATCTAACCAATGCTTTATGTTTGACTCACCTCGTTCAAATAGTTTAGCCGCTAGAGCGTTTGCAAAGTTGAAACAAAAATGTGATTTTTCTCAAAAACCTACGTTTTCCGTGAACACTATTGCCACGTTCCTGGCAGGAGTAGAAGAAAGATTGAAGGCTTTCCTGAAAGCCCTTTAAATTATCTAACCAATGCCTTATGTTTGACTCACCTCGTTCAAATAGTTTAGCCGCTAGAGCGTTTGCAAAGTTGAAACAAAAATGTGATTTTTCTCAAAAACCTACGTTTTTCGTGAACACTATTGCCACGTTCCTGGTAGGAGTAGAAGAAAGGTTGAAGGCTTTCCTGAAAGCCCTTTAAATTATCTAACCAATGCTTCATGTTTGACTCACCTCGTTCAAATAGTTTAGCCGCTAGAGCGTTTGTAAAGTTGAAACAAAAATGTGATCTTTCTCAATAACCTTCGTTTTTCGTGAACACTATTGCCACGTTCCTGGTAGGAGTCGAAGAAAGATTGAAGTCTGTCTTGAAAGATCTTTAAATTATCT